>JASAMZ010006119.1:0-10773 GCA_030248115.1 Linhomoeus sp. GSCO2_2 | reverse complement strand
ATTGCCAGTCCTACATTTAGGATCTCCCCAGCTCCCATGCCTGTAAATACACAATAGAAACTTGGGTTTAGCCTACAGGCAATTGGGTGTAGCCCATAGGACATTTCAGATAGATCTCAAGCCGTTTGACACTGCGCTCCTGCCAGTGCCTACATTTATGCTTGCGCCAGCTCATGTGCCTGTAAATACACAATAGAATCTTGAGTTTAGTCTGTAGACATTTGTGTTTAGCCCGTAGGAGATTTCAGATAGATCTAAAGACATTTGACATAGATCCAAAGCAGTTTGATGCTGTGCCCCTGCCAGTGCATGCTGTGCCTGCAAATACACTTTGGAGTCTTACAACGACAACTCTGTCATGAATGGTGACACTGTATAGCGCTTTTGGTGCGAAATCAAGTGTCAATCACAGAGTGTGGTGCCTTTTGCAGTCAGAACGTACTGGTGCAGTCGATATTTGCGAAATATTGTGGAATTTAGTCATCGGTCAAAGTTCTAAAATAGGAGGTGCAAAACTACATGTTATGACGGTCAGTTTAAGCTATAGATCATCGCGATCCATCAACTGTAGCGAGCGCTAGAGCGTTTACAGATCCACAAACAAACAGACGGACAGACTCTTGCCGCTTAGTAATAAGGATTGGGGGTGCCAGGAGGTCACAACCGCAGAGGAGTCGCCGTGCATAGGAGTTCAAATTTGTGGAGTATACTGCGTCCCCCGGACGACTTGCCTGGTCGTGTATGGATGTCCGGGATCCATCGCCGCTGTCGAAAGTTATCGTGTTCACAGACAAACAGACAACGCGAGATTAGTATAGAGGACGAGATGACAGACAGCGCGCGATTAGTAGAGAGGACAGACTGACAGACAGCGCGCGATTAGTAGAGAGGACTAGAATCTATAGCCCGTGGATGACGCATTGCAGCTTCAGAGACTGTGACTGTTGTCTCACTTGGTGCTGAACCCATCTATGGCTGCTCGCAGTGTAGATTGTGTATGTACAATACGCGCGCGGCTTCACTTCAGCGCGGGACGGCCCGCTGGTATTGTAGAGTGAAGAGCGTCGACCCTCCCCTATAGCAGCAACCAAGCAGACTTGTAGGCTTTCACATATGGTGGCATAGTAGAACAACTGATTAGAACCTAGGACTGAAGCGACGCCGTCAGAGTTGTTTGCTGCTATATAAATGCAAATCTTGGAATACAGTGTGTCGCTAGACGTAGCCTGTGCATCAGGGCACGCGCGTTGTACGAATTTCTCGTCATTTACGGACGCGTTTACGGATGGCCGTCCGTCAAACAAGCTTTGTCTAAAAACTGTGGCACCACGTTGGCATCAGTGTAAACTTGAGAGCTTGTGCGCGATAATGTGCGCTGGATAGTGAAGTGCCGCTAGACATTTAGTCGACAATCTGGTGGGGTATCACCGCAATTGGTCTTGGATTTGTTTGTGGTACCTGATCCATATATGGATCAGAAGATTCGCCACAGGCACACTTTGCGCTTAATGGCAACTGATCCATAAATGGATCAGAGAAATTCGCCGCAGGCACACAGTGGAATAAAAGCGTCTAAATGAGACGACGCCCTATTGAAAGGGGGTATAAATGGGACGACGCCCTATTGAAACGGTGTAAATGGGACGACGCCCTATTCTCGATGCATCCACACAAAGATATTTTAAAGCTTAAGCTGTTTCAAATTGTCAAAATTTTGACAAAAAACCTTGAAGATATACCTAAATTCTTTAATTATAAAATCAATACTATTTGCGAAATACTTGGCAGACTATGCCCGACACAATCATGGAAAGAAAATTTGAAATTTAGGCTATTTGAAATTGTCGAAATTTGAGGATTTTAACAAAAAATATCCTAAATTTCGTTAATTATAAAATCAGAAACTGTTTGCTAAATACTTGGCAGACTATGCTCAATGCATCAACGCAAAGACATTGTAAAATTTAAACTGTTTGAAATCGTCGTAATTTGGGAATTTTGACAAAAACCTCGAAAATATCCCTAATTTTGTTAATTATAAAATCTGAAACTATTTGATAAATACTTGGCAGACTATGCTCGACACATCCGTGAAAAGAAATTTTGAAATTTGGGCTGTTTGAATTTGTCGAAATTTGGGAATTTTGACAACAACCAATACGGATCCGATGAGATTTGCTGTTGCTAATTTCAAAATGAGTGTGGGTGTAACGTTTGAAGTTTGAAATTTTTCGACAAATTATCTCTATTTGCAATGTTACGGTGCTTACGGGGCAAATCACGTGCTAAAGCACCGTATTCCAAATTTGGTGAAAATCGGTTAAGTGTAGCGAAAGGTACAGGCCAAAATTGTCCTACTCGTTTTGTACGTGCCTCAAAGTGCCCCCGCTCGTTCAGGAGGCCCTGCATACGTGTCCCAAAATTGTCCTACTCGTTTTGAACGTGCCTCAAAGTGCCCCCGCTCGTTCAGGAGGCCCTGCAAACGTGTCCCAAAATTGTCCGACTCATTTTGTACGCGCCTCAAAGTGCCCCGCTCGTTCAGGAGGCCCTGCAAACGCGTCAAAAAAATCCTACTCGCTTTGTACGTGCCTCAAAGTGCCCCCGCTCGTTCAGGAGGCCCTGCAAACGCGTCCCAAAATTGTCCTACACATTTTGTACGTGCCCCAAAGTGCTCCCGCTCGTTCAGGAGGCCCTGCATACGTGTCCCAAAATTGTCCTAGGCACTCGTTTTGTGCGCGCCTCATAGTGCCCCCACTCGTTCAGGAGGCCCTGCAAACGTGTCCCAAAATTGTCCGACTCATTTTGTACGCGCCTCAAAGTGCCCCGCTCGTTCAGGAGGCCCTGCAAATGCGTCCCAAAATTGTCCTGCTCATTTTGTGCGTACCCCAAAGTGATCCCGCTCGTTCAGGAGGCCCTGCATACGTGTCCCAAAACTGTCCTAGGCACTCGTTTTGTGCGCGCCTCAAAGTGCCCCCACTCGTTCAGGAGGCCCTGCATACGTGTTACAAAATTGTTCTACTCGGTTTATGCGTGCCTCAAAATGCCCCGCTCGTTCAGGAGGCCCTGCATACGTGTCACAAAATTGTCCTATTCGTTTTGAGTGCCCCCGCTCGTTCAGGAGGAACTGCATACATGATCCAAAATTGCCCTGCTCGTCCGGTGCGTTGCCCAAATGGGTCAAACTCGTACAAAAGCCTCTACAGTCGTGTCTCAAGGTGGCCTACATCGGCAACGTGGGTTGATTGGCTCCGCCAATCAAAAAGTAAGAGTATTTCATGTAAAATGCCTAAAGGCAGAAAGGAGAATATGTTCCAAGTATGAAGCATGTAAAAGTAAGAGTATTAAACGATTATCCTCTGGTGTAGCAAATGCGGCGCTTTGCGCCGCCCACCAATTTGTTAAAGAAAGAATAGTACCAGTATTGATTGAAAGAAAGCATTTTCGACTAAAATCATCCACACAAACTGCGCAAAGGTCACAACGACACGCGGCAACATATTCGGCACACCCTAGTGCTGGTCTTTTGCGAGCCGTGCCAAGTCCGCTGGTTGGCCAGTGACAACTACAACGAGGACGACGAGCTCTCCTACGAGGGCATGCCCGCTGACAATCACCGCCGCTGCCCCAACTGCAGAGAGGAATGGGGCATTACCCAGGCGACGCTAGTTGTGAGCGCGGGGAAACTGGAGCAGATCTGGCAGTCGTTGCAGTTCTAAGAGGTGGTGGCCTGGCCTGAAGAAGCCAGCCGGAAGGGCTGGCGAAACGTCGCCAAGAAACTATGTCTATGAACAGTGCTGGCAGCCATGACAACACACGCAATGTAACCCAGCGGCACTGCAGCCTCAAAGATAGAAGTTGAAGGTCCTGGGATTACGTCGGCAAAATCACTGTTGTCTTGTAAAGCGACGCACGCTGGGAGAAAATAGGCATTTGGATCACTGTTTTCTGAAAACATTTGCGCCGGCAGGATGTGCTGAAAACATTTGCGCCGGCGCCGCCGTGGGGGTAGAGTGAACAGAGGTTGGATGGGGAGAAGTGGGCACATTAGTGGGGTTAACGCCTCTACACCCTGCTGGCCGTCACTTCATTATGCCTTGCCCCATTCCGCCTCTCGCCTGTTGCCTCTCGCCTCCAGCACCACGGTTGCGAACGGACAGCAGCAGGAGGACAAATGTCAGCTGCGATGCGCTATGCGTTACGTTAGAAAGGCCCGTTCCAGCACCAGGGCTGCGAAGGGACAAGAGCAGGAGGACAAACGTCAGTTTGGGTTGATGCGCTGCGTTATTATGGATTATTACGACAAATGCGTTAGCCTCTGCAACAAGCTTTGTCTAAAAACTGTGGCACCACGTTGGCATCAGTGTAAACTTGAGAGCGTGTGCGGGATAATGTGCACTGGATAGTGAAGTGCCGCTAGACATACAGTATAGTCGACAATCTGGTGGGGTATAGCCGCAATTGGTCTTGGATTTGTTCGTGGTACCTGATCCACATATGGATCAGAAGATTCGCCGCAGGCACACTTTGCGCTTATAATAGTGGCAACTGATCCATAAATGGATCAGAGAAATTCGCCGCAGGCACACAGTGCAATAAAAGCGTCTAAATGAGACGACGCCCTATTGAAAAGGGTATAAATGGGACGACGCCCCATTGAAAAGGGTATAAATGGGACGACGCCCTATTCTTTTGGGCTTAGTGCTCGATGCATCCACACAAAGGTATGTTGAAATTTAAGTTGCTTGAAATTGTCGAAATTTGGAAATTCTGACAAAAACCTTGAAAATATACCTAAATTCTTTAATTATAAAATCTAGAACTATTTGCTAATTACTTGACAGACTATGCTCGACACATCCGTGAAAAGAAATTTTGAAATTTAAGCTGTTTGAAATTGTCGAAATTTGGGAATATCCCTAATTTGAAACCTTGAAAATATCCCTAATTTCGTTAATTATAAAATCTGAAACTATTTGATAGATACTTGGCAGACTATGCTCGACACATCCGTGAGGGAGCCAAGGGTGCGGCACCCGGTGGAAAGCTGCTGGACACGGACTCCAGCGCCTGCGATCCCACCAGGCGGCTCCTGGCATCCGCCTAGTCAGCGGCGCCAACTGCACCTACCACTTCGAGAGCAGCCCCTACCAACAAGGGCCCTGGAAAGCAGCTGGGAGAAAGGGTGGTCAGAGAGCAAGGGACAGCGCCCACGGCACACAACATCAGCGCGTGGCCGCCCAGACAGTCGGTGGGGGAGGAGGAGGGCAATCGGAAACAGGCCGGCTTCATGCTGGCCAGCTACAGGACTGGGCCCAGGGATCGCCTACATCCCCGCCTACCACCCCAGAAGCCAGTCCCCCGTCGTGTGGCCCTTCTGGACCCCTTTGGATGTGGACTGGTGGGGACCATTGGGCGAGCGGTCGTCCGCCACAGGGCCCCCTCTCACCCCCTCAAAAGCCGAAGAAGCAAGCCGACCGAGGGCCACGGGCCTGCCCTTTAGACGGAGACGCCACGCCCCCTCCCTACTGCCATGGAGCCCCGGCGCAAGGGACTGCTGGCCCCCTAGTAAGGGCCGCCGGATCCTAGAACGGCCTCGACAACAACAACAACAACAACACATCCGTGAAAAGAAGTTTTGAAATTGAAGCTGTTTGAAATTGTCGAAATTTGTGGCTTTAACAAAATCCTTAAAAATATCCCAAATTTTGTTAATTATATTCGCTGAAACTATTTGCTAAATACTTGGCGGACTATGCTCGATACATCGGTGCAAAGAAGTTTTGAAATTTAAGCCGTTTAAAATTGTCGAAATTTGGGAATTTTGACAAAAACCTTGAAAATATCCCTAATTTCGTTAATTATAAAATCTGAAACTATTTGATAAATACTTGGCAGACTATGCTCGACACATCCGTGAAAAGAAATTTTGAAATTGAAGCTGTTTGAAATCGTCGAAATTTGTGGATTTTAACAAAATCCTTAAAAATATCCCAAATTTCGTTAATTATATTCGCTGAAACTATTTGCTAAATACTTGGCGGACTATGCCGATACATCCGTGCAAAGAAGTTTTGAAATTTAAGCTGTTTGAATTTGTCGAAATTTGGGAATTTTGACAAAAACCTTGAAAATATCCCTAATTTCGTGAATTCCAAAATCCGAAACTATGTCACAAATTCATCGCGTCTTACGCCCTTTCCATTTCAGCAAAAACTTTGCCGATACGACTTGTAAATAAAAGTGTCATTTTTGACATTTTCATATTTTAATTGTAAATATCTCGAAATAGCGAAATTAGCAACAGAAACGGACAACGGCACGTTACTCAGCGCATTCGACTCCATTGGGTGGCACTAACCGTCGTGTCTAGTTTTGTGACACAGACAGAAACACACACGAACGGACAATAGCGTCCGTATATATACTCGCCGCGCTGGGGCGCGGCGAAAAAACAAGCAGCGAATAGCAACGTGAAATTATACGGTGTCACTCTTTCTGGAGAGAAAACGAAGTTGGGTCGGTGTTACGGCGCTGTGCGATTTCAGTCGGCTCGACTGTTGAATTCTCTTTCCACCTTCTGGTCGCTGAAGAAATCCAAGTTGAAGCGAACTTCCGCGCTGCAGTTTTGCTTCGTCACATTATTACTGTATGTATTGCATTGATAATGACCTACAGCACATTGCAAGAAATAACTACGGTATGTTTTGTTTACATAATATACATACCCTCACGATCCGTTGCTACAATACATCTAGCCAATATGGTCAGCATGTAGGTTAGGTACATTAGGCCACATAATATGTACATACTACATGGTAGGTATAATACCACCACTGTAGGATTGACTACCAAGCCAATACATCTTGCTTCTCGCACTAAAATGAATTTCTCACCGTCATCATTTCCAGAACCCAACTTGAGAGAAAACGAAGTCGGGTCGGTGTCGCGGCGTTTGTTTTATGGGGGCTTCTGGTGCTGTTTGGGTTATTGACTTTTCTTCTACAAGGGACTTCTGCTACTCAATTTTGGGTAACCTGAACAAACTGAAGAACCCTGTACAAAGCTCGGAGCTCAACATTCCCACGCCCATTGTAAGAAGACACAGGCCGACAAGAGCTCAAGGGGTTGTAGCTACATATTTATAGTTGTTCGGTTGCGTTGAGACGTCGTAAATTCAGAATGAAATTATTAATTGGAGAAGAATTCCAAACATTCATACCCAGTTGATCATACTGTAAATCATGGTTGGCGCGGCAGCGCCAAACCATAATATGTTCCATCTCGGCCGCGCGCGCCTTTTCCCATCATCACGACGTTTGTTTCTCGGGCTGTACTAAACGGAATTGAATGAAATTTGGTACACTAAAGGACATTGTCATAGACAGAGTGGCAAAGTGGCCGAGTCGGTTAGCGCGTCTGGCCAAACGACCAATCGCGTCCTTGCGGCGCGTGCGGAGGGCGGTTCGATTCCCGCTGACAGACCCAATGGGATTTGCTGCGGCGAAAGTCGCTTTGATAGCACTTGCCACAGCCACTATGCCCGAGAGCGTACGTGTACTACACGCTAGGGCGGATCAGCGCTTATCGCTAAGGCGTCTTCGTTCAGATTCTGGCAGAGGAAGCTGTCGAGGGGGACTGCTGCCTGCATACTGACCGATCACGCTGATAAGCATCTCTGACCGCGCCGCGTCTGGCTTGGTCGAAGTTCTTTACAGATGCAGCGCCCTCATCCCTGCTCAGCGGGGATGGATTACGCCATACCTAGGGTGTGCGGTGCGGCTCCATCTATAACAAGCTGCACATCCTTATATACTAATCGCGCGCTGTCTGTCAGTGTGTGTGTTTGTGTGTGACCAAAATATCTCTCGACAGCGGCGACGGATCCGGGACATCTATACATTTTCGGAACCGCCTTCCGCCGGGCACCATCTGGCCGAAGTTTGGTGACGGATCCGGGACATCTATACATTTTCGGAACCGCCTTCCGCCGGGCACCATCTGGCCGAAGTTTGGTCTTGGGCCGCCGCCTAAATTCGGTCGAAATTCCGAAAATATCGTCTGCGCGGCACATTTTTGGCGCTAACTGCCGACTGCGGCGGCGGATCGCGACGAGCCGTGCATCAACGGAACCGCCGTTCGACGCTGCACCATCTGGCCGGACATCTATACATTTTCGGAACCGCCTTCCGCCGGGCACCATCTGGCCGAAGTTTGGTCTTGGGCCGCCGCCTAAATTCGGTCGAAATTCCGAAAATATCGTCTGCGCGGCACATTTTTGGCGCTAACTGCCGACTGCGGCGGCGGATCGCGACGAGCCGTGCATCAACGGAACCGCCGTTCGACGCTGCACCATCTGGCCGGAGTTTGGTCTTCGGCCGCCGCCTAAATTCGGTCGAAATTCCGAAATTATCCTCTGCGCGGCACATTTTTGGCGCTAACTGCCGACTGCGGCGGTGGATCGCGACGAGCCCTGCATCAACAGAACCGCCGTTCGACGCTGACCAAAGTCTCCTGTGTTTGGTCTTCGGCCGCTGCCTAAATTGGGTCGACATTCGGAAAATATCGGTCGCCATTGAATTTTGCCGCGGCTACAGTACACCGTCCAAATAAGACGGGTCGAGATAGCCGTCTACGCGCAATCGAACCAAGTTATAGAATCGTCTTACTGTAGCATTGCATTACCGACGCCGTCCACCCCACTCTCAGCGGGGGATCGCCCGCTGTGTAGCGTACATCAGGTGCGCCTGTACAATAGCGGCGCCGCGGGCATTCTGCATTGCGAGCCGCTATAGACAGTCAGCTGTCAGTACAGCCTGCGTTCAGTGTTGAATCCGAGACGCTCGCACAGCGACGTTTGGCACAGCGCAGGGTACATCGCGTCCGTTTCGGTGCAGCCGCCAGCCTGTGGACAGTGCAAATTCTACATTCAGAACCGCCATACACAGTCCGCGGCGACGGTCAGTGTTGCCTTCGACATCTGTCTCTGAAGCTGCAGCGCGTCAGCTGCGCGAGATCGGTCTCTGAAGCTGCAGCGCGTCAGCTGCGCGACATGGGTCTCTGAAGCTGCAACGCGTCAGCTGCGCGGCATCGGCTTCTGAAGCTGCAATGCGTTATCGACGGGCTATAGACCCTAGTTCATCAATAAACAGCTCTTTTGGCCCTCAGGCGAAAGTCAATATTTTTGCATTTTAATTGTAAATACCTCCAAATTGCCATTTTTCATAACTGTAAAGCTATATCACAAATTCTTATTGGCGTACGACGTTTCCAAATCTGCATTCATATTCGCCAATAAATGACGTACTATTTTTGTCAATTTATGGAATTTTGACAAATAATCGCGCATTTCTGAGTAATTCCATATTTGCAAAAAAAATCTTTTGTGGTACGAATTATCCGCTGTCTATGCCCTTTCCATTTCTGAAGAAATTTCGCTGCTAGCTCATCAGGCATAAAAGTCGATTTTCGACATTTTTATATTTTAATTGCGAATATCTCGAAATTGCAATTTTTCGAAACTGTAAAACTATGACACAAATTCTTATTGACATACGACCTTTCCATATCTGCATTCACATTCGTCAATAAATGACGTTCTATTTTAGTCAATTTATGAAATTTTGACAAACAATCGCGTATTTATACTGAATTCCACATTTGCAAAAAAATTCTTTTGTGTTACAAATTATCCGTGGTCTATGCCCTTTCCATTTCTGAAGAAATTTCGCGGCTAGCTCATCAGACGAAAAAGTCGATTTTCGACATTTTCGTATTTTAATTGTAAATATCTCGAAAATGCGAAATTAGCAACAGGAACGGACATCGGTTCCGTACTCAGCGACCTTGACTCTACTTGACCACATATGTCACATTTATCTTATTTCGATGCGCGGACGGACAGACACACACACACACACACACAGACATTGTCATCCGTATATATACACCTCGCCGCGCTGAGGCGCGGCGAAAAAACTTAGACAGACAGACAGACAGATTAAATTCCAAATTTGGTGAAAATCGGTTAAGTGTAGCGAAAGGTACAGGCGAGAAAAGGATCGTGGCGCGTTTCTTGTCCCAACGGCGGGGGGTGAATTCTTCTTCTTCTTCTTCTTCTTCTTCTTCGTCTTCTTCTTCTTCTTCTTCTTCTTCTTCTTCTTCTTCTTCTTCTTCTTCTTCTTCTTCTTCTTCTTCTTCTTCTTCTTCTTCTTCTTCTTCTTCTTCTTCTTCTTCTTCTTCTTCTTCTTCTTCTTCTTCTTCTTCTTCTTCTTCTTCTTCTTCTTCTTCTTCTTCTTCTTCTTCTTCTTCTTCTTCTTCTTCTTCTTCTTCTTCTTCTTCTTCTTCTTCTTCTTCTTCTTCTTCTTCTTCTTCTTCTTCTTCTTCTTCTTCTTCTTCTTCTTCTTCTTCTTCTTCTTCTTCTTCTTCTTCTTCTTCTTCTTCTTCTTCTTCTTCTTCTTCTTCTTCTTCTTCTTCTTCTTCTTCTTCTTCTTCTTCTTCTTCTTCTTCTTCTTCTTCTTCTTCTTCTTCTTCTTCTTCTTCTTCTTCTTCTTCTTCTTCTTCTTCTTCTTCTTCTTCTTCTTCTTCTTCTTCTTCTTCTTCTTCTTCTTCTTCTTCTTCTTCTTCTTCTTCTTCTTCTTCTTCTTCTTCTTCTTCTTCTTCTTCTTCTTCTTCTTCTTCTTCTTCTTCTTCTTCTTCTTCTTCTTCTTCTTCTTCTTCTTCTTCTTCTTCTTCTTCTTCTTCTTCTTCTTCTTCTTCTTCTTCTTCTTCTTCTTC
>JASAMZ010006118.1:0-75618 GCA_030248115.1 Linhomoeus sp. GSCO2_2 | reverse complement strand
CACTACGCGAGGGGACCGTTTCATTATAATAGAGGTGGCCACAAGATTTGGCAAAGGAATTGGCGCGATTCTAACGTAAAGCATCGCCCTGTGCGTAGTACATATGGCGTGTTGCGTGTTTACCTCTCCTTGACGACATAGTTTTACCCGCGCGACACATGTTTCGTCTTATGCTCCAAGGCACTTGTTATAGCAATATTACATGCCTCGTTGTTGTTGTAGATACCGTACATGGCCACGTTGTACGTGGACCAGTCGGTGGCCTCTCTGAACAAGATCGCCACTAATACCTACAGGGTGCCGGTGAGAAGTCTCTTTCCCAGGGGCGTCCGCTTTGCGCAGTTTTACGATTTCGAACTAAAGAACGCCACCAGCGAAAGCGAGCGAGTTTACGTCGCCTTGGACGGCGTGAAGTCTTGCGAGCTCGTTAACGCCGCTCGTCACGCCATTGCTGCGGTCCTGAAACGAAAGAAGCTCGAAGAGGGGCATCACACTTGGCAGCAGACCATCTGTCCAAGGGTCCAGTTGGCCAGCGAGCGAGGTCTGATCGAGCTCATTCTCCACTTTGTCACTCCGACGACTGACGGCGAGAGCAGGAAAGAGCTGGACGTGACGGGCGCGCACATCTCCTTCCGTCTCGACCTGGCGTGATGGCCCCTCTACCACCACCATTTAACGACAATAAGAAGAGGAAGCTAGATGCCAACTTGGTGGACGCCAGTCAGGGAGTGTTGGCCTCTCGCTCCCTTCCAGTCGGTCCAACGAGTACCACATTCCCATTGGACGTGGAGAGGGGGACGGTTCTTCACTTCTCCTTCCCCGCCAGTCGAAATCTCTACCTCGACTGGAACCGAACAAAATTCTGCGTGACTCTGCAGCTTTTGAAGGAGGATGGCTCAAAATATAAAGTATATACTTAGCTTTTCAATCCGTAAACAAGTAGCGCCAGTCGCCCCATTTAGCAACCGCGAGAGGTCACGGTGGCCTCGGCGCCCATCTTTGCCATCCTGAAGCGCTGCGCAGTCTACAGCCAAGGGGAGTTTCGGTTCAGTCAGCAGCACTTCAACTACGCCTGCTATCTCCATCTCTTGGGACAGGATGAGGCGTACGCAAAGAGCGTTCTGGAAGGAGAAGTGGGCTTTATGATCGACGGGATGCCTATGGACCTCGTCCTAGCACGTAGGAGGAACATTGAAGGTTGAATGTATAGTAGTACTGTAAACCAATAGAGACGCTGTCGTTGCAGCGAAGCAGAACAGTAGGCGCGAAAAGTTGAGCATGTCGGAAGAGTGGTCCTTGTCCGGCACCCTACCGATACAGCCGTTTATCCAAAACGAGTGCTACATACCGAGCACCATTGGGTGAGCACGTGGTAGCGCATGTTAGAACTAAACTATCGTGTCAATAACCGCAGGTTGGCAATCGAGCTCGAACTGGAAAGCTCGGATTTTGTCGTATTTCGAAAGAGGGGCGAACCTAAAGCAAAGCTGCAATTGGTCGACGCCCACTTCAACGCCAGCTACGTTGTGGTTCCTAAACCTACTCCGGCCATCAGAGATAGCTACAAGGCCGGATTCAAACGTGCGTGCAAATTCCTCCCAAATCTAGAATTAATGCTAGACTTATCCATCTCTCTTTAGACTATGAAATCCTACAGTATCAGGCGCCAAAGGGCCAGCTGCAAACCTCTTCTGGGCAGATGACGCTGCAAAACTTTCCAGAAAGGGTTGTAATCTTCTTCAGCGACGCCGACCGAGATGATCAGGTTGCCTCTCTTGCGCTCCATCTGAATGTGTAGGTACTAGACCCACCAGTGGTGTCCATTCAGATTGCCAACCCGTACAATTTTGAACTTCACGACGCGGAAGACGTCCAACTGCAGCTGAACGAGCACTTTTATAGAGTAAAGGTGGAGAGCGACACTCGCAAGAACACAGAGTTGTACTCGACTCTCGCCAGAGTGTTGGGACCCCAGAAGAAGAAGGGTGGTTTCCTGATAAGCAGGGACATGCTCTCGCAGGGATACGGATTCATAGCGGTAGCACTCGAGCGCGTTTGGCCCTCACTAGATGCGCAATAGACCACATAATTCAGATCGATTGTTCGAGAAGCTCAAACTTTGACGAGCATACGATCGACACGACGGCTGTGAAAGAGAACTGCGTCGCCAGTCTTACCATAACTCACTCTAAGAAGATCGATAAGGACTTCAACGTCAACGTTCTATTCCTTTCGAATGGAATCTTGAACGTTTCCAGCGCGAACGGATTGAGTATCGAGCGCGTCTAAGATACTATGACAGTCAGCTACACATAAGGTACTGGTTGGTAGGTAAATGCCTGGGGTACAAGATGGATAGATACCTAGGCATAAAGGCAGCCACTAGCCAGGTAGGTAGATACAGGTGTAGGTACGTAGGTATCCTAGGTAGGTAGCTAGGTATTGTAAGCAGGTAGGTACATAGGTACCCTAACTAGGTAGGCACCCAGCCTAAGTAGGTAGGTACATAGGTATTGTTGGTAGGTGGTAGGTACATAGGTAGGCAGGTTACGTAGGTAGGTACATAGGCACATGGGAATATGTTATTAACTCGCGACAAAACGATAAAAGTCGGTGGTTGGATTCGAACCCGTGGTATTGATAAAGGGTATTCATTAACTAATCTGTGCCAGGTACCATAGATATGCGCGAATACGGTAGTCACGTTAGGTACATAGGTAAGGTGTGCGGTCGTAAACTTGTTGGTGTCATTTGAATTGAATTATTACTACACTCCGCGTTCTATTTATAAAACATGTGATTGTTAACGATGCATAACAGTGCATTAGTACGTATGGTAGGTAGGTACATGTAGGTAGGTTACTTAGGTAGGTAGGTACATGGGAATGTATTGTTGACTCGCGACAAAACAATAAAAGTCGGTGAGCGGATTCGAACCCGCGGTATTGATAAAGGGTATTCATTAACTAATCTGTGCCAGGTACTGTAGGTAAGCGAGAAACGGTAGGTAGGCACGTTAGGTATGTAGGTAGGCGGTCGTTGTTGGCGTCATTTGAATTGAATTGTTACTAGACTCCGCGTTCTATTTATAAAATTTGTGATTGTTAACAATGCATAACAATGCATACATAGGGAGGTAGCAGTAGGAAGATACTTACTGATATGAGTGAGTAAATATAATTGACCTTTGCATGACGTCGCACATTGCGAGCGACAAACTTTCCAACAGCACGCACCGGAGCGAACGCACTCCTACGCCTTCTCTCGCACGACTATTACACAGGCGACGGCTATGAGCGGCGATGAGACGACGCTTTGTTTTCGCGCACTTTTATGTACTCGCGGTGCCCAATAGAATTGGCATCGCGCGACCGCGGTGCGCGCGCACTATTGCGTGCGGCGTGACGTAAGGTTTGCCGAATAGAGTGGGTATTGCGCGGTACCAGATACATTTGGCAAGGCCTGGCGTCACCAGTGCCAACTAAAGTTGCACGCATTTGTTTTAAAGGCGCACAGCACACACACTGGACAGCGTACACGAGAGCAACAGTGCTAAATGTCGATCACTAGTTTGCACTTTGTATCTGCTGTCATCTCCAGCTTTGCGCCTATCTTCAGCTCGTTGTAAGCTATGCGCTTCCCCGTTCTTCGATCCACTACGGAGATCGTCGTATCACCCTTGCTTTCGATTGTGAGGGTAGTGTTTTGCAAGCTGTTGTACAGATTCCTAAATAAGCTTACGAGATTGCGTGGTTTACAATAAGCTTCGCACAGTCGCCTACCGCTCTTCTAATATATCTGAGAGATGGCCGGCGTATATTCCCTCCATAGTCTTGCCTCCAGCGCTCACTCTTCTGGTGGTGATCTGGATGTACTGTACTTGAGAAGGTTGAGCCGTTCAGAGAGACAAGCTTCCGCACACCTTAGGCCCCTTGTCTAGTGTGTTTTCGATGGGGACCATAAGAAAGTCGGCGTAGACGATGAATCGGCCCAGTCGTTCTCTCGGAATGGGACTGGGTAGGGTGTTCTCACGCGGCAGGTAGGGCCACTCTGGGAGTCGATGCTCGCACACCTCCTTTGGAGCCTCCAACACGAGTCTTCCACACGACTCGTGAGCTCTCAGATAGTACGGACACAACTCTTTGTTGTTCTTCTTCGGTCCGCGACCACCCTTCTTGCATCTGAATCGGCTCTGACAAAAGCTGAGCCATTTGAACTGACAAACCAACTAGACAAACTTGAAGTAGCGGATTCCAGAGTTTCTCGCGCTAGATGTTCGAACGCTCCAAATGGCGCAAATTTGTGGCAACAAGGCCGGCATCACTTCACCCATGTAGGAACCATCGAAGCGGTTGTATTTACGCGTTGGCTTTACAGCCATCTCCGGCTGTCGGCGATGAGAACAGACTCGAAGTTGGTCGGCGCTAACAATTTATACAATGATTTCGAACTTTTTCGCTGCAGAAAGCCATCATATTGTGAAATAGTTTACGAAACTGTTTCATCAACACCTGCCAGAAATGTGCACGTGGTTTTTGCGCACCCCGAATATCAAGCTAGATGACGTCCACTTGAACGCCATCTTCGACGAGAAGGACACCGAAGTGCTGAGCATCAACCCCCTGAACCAGCACTCTTGCATGGTCATCTACAGGCCTGTGGCCGCGGTGGCCGGCAGCGCCGCCTCGACGTGCATGAGCGTGGCCGTCTGGACCACGATGAGCGCCCGCCACATCCTCTACAAGGCCATCTCCTCCATCCCGCCAGAGGATCTCTTCTACGCCGACACGTGGGTGATCTGCAGCGGGTTGGTGTTGCGATGCAACGAGTTATTGGTCACGTTTCAGGGATTCGGTGATATTCAAGAGGAGAACTGCGGATCCACTCCATATTCCCCTGGGGGACCATTTGGGTGCGTTCAGTTGACTGCCATGTGATGACCGATGATGCCACATACGTGTACTCTGCAGGCGACTGGACCAGGGAGGACCCCTGCGAGAAGGGGCGCATTCTGACCTGGAGCTGCGGCGGACCCAAGACCTACTGTATCACCTGGCGCCATCACAGAACTGGGGAAATTCATTCAGTGGTACTATAGCCTTTGTTTAATTTATTTCTTAGTGCCGAATGCTTGACCCATTGCAGATCAAGGCGAAGGGCATCCGCCTGTGGAACTCGGAAACGTGCCCCATCAATGCCGACACCATAACGGACCTGGTGGCCAAGGGGGACAGCACGGTCTGCCTGAGGGTGGACCAGAAAGGCCAGCTGACCAGGCAGATAGAGACGCTGCGCATCTTCCAGCGCGACATGGTCAAGAAGTTGTCCCTGACGCACGCGCACAAGCGACATTTTTACAATGATCCCACCGGCGATCACGCGATCGATTCCTTGCCTATAGGATATATCGCCGATTGATGCGTAATCTATCGTTTTTTTTGACGCGAAATGTACTGTGACGAAATGTAAAAAGTATTGGCGGATCATTTTGAATTTGGCGGGCTACCGTAATTCGCCCATAGTCCCGCTCTAGGTCGAATCGGGCGCTCGAGTATACTTTACGTGCACAATCGCCCATAGTCCCGCTCTAGGAGGGGGTGGAAAGCGAAGGAAAAGGCCTACGAAATCGGCTATACTTTACACGTTAATCGCCCATAGGTACATCGTCGACTACGTACCGCCTATACTCCCGCTCCCCCTTTTACTACGGTAACAGCCCGTCATGTAGCGTTCTGTCCCCGCGCCGACGCACCTACCCATTTTGAATCTGACCTGGCTTGGGTAGCTGACCCCGCCTATTGTCTAGGTACCCTACCTACCTACCCTCCCTCTCTGCGTAGTATAGTATCGCTGTGGCGCGTCTTAGTCTGTTGCTCTGTGCAGAAGAAGAAGGCACACGCTGTGCAAAAACGGAAATAGCAACTTCAACATCAGCTGTTGGTGCCTGAGTCTCAGGCTGCTCTGCAACGTCAGCTGGCGCCTGAGATGCCATCTGCTATTCTGAAATGCCAAAGAGGGTAGTAATGAGGTTAGTTTGGTACGCGCTGTACCCTATCACTCCACACAAGCGCGATGCCAGTCCTTCAGTCACTCATCAGATCGCTATTTTGATGTAATAAATCGGAAAATGCTAAATTTGGATTCAAAAATTTGGCGATCTTGCAAAGTGTTCAGCTCCGCGGCGAGAACGCAGACTGGAGGGAGCCATTTGTTTTTTTATTCGGCAAAACACAACCGACAACACTGACGATTTGTGTTTGCAAGCTCACAGAACCGCACAACAGTCACACAGCATAGCAGCTACACAGCATAGCACAGCAGTTTTACCACAGCAGTACAAAACACCATCGAACTATACCAAGCAATTCATAAAGGCACTAAAGCTTTGCAAATTAGCGTTATACACAAACAAGTTGTGTCGAAAATACACACAAACCAAAACACAAAATACAAACACAAAATTCACGATTTTTCCAATCCACTGAAGGCCACGTCATCTGTCGAACGGCAGGACAAGCTGAGTCGCGCGATCACGCAGCCTTTGAAGGTTATACTGCCCTGCTTTTGTTCTTGCTCAGGCTGAAAATATTGGAGCTTTGAAATTAATTTGAACTTGTTGTAATTCTTGCTCAAACTGTATGCATGTGGCAAGAGACTAACGGGCTTTGATAATAGGATGCAGGAGTTCCAGAAAGGAAGTTTTCAATGGCCGTGGTTTGAATTAGGTCAGAGCCAATTGGGACACGCTTGGTTAGGCTAAAGGGAAGTAGACGCCTCTCTTGGCAAAGCGTCGTGGTTAGTGACAGTCGACTGTGTCGAATGCTGCGATTTTCTGCAATGACATCATCCTCACTGAAGTTCACCAGACTTTGAAAATGACTTTCAGTGATTTGCTCAGCAGCTCGCGAAACGCCCTTGCATCCCATCTGAATGTTCAACCTGGGATTGATTGACAAACTAGCTGTCAGCAACACACATGTCGCACCTTTGGCTTAATTTTGTCATCTGCGCTGCGTAGGTAGTACAGCTTTGATGAGATGAGGTAGAAAGCTGAAATTCTGTCCATATCAACGCCAACTTTTCCATATTGCCAGCGATCTTCAGGTGTCATGACGAAGCGCTCAGCTGTGTCACGACGCCAGCTCTCCATTAGTTGGGGACAATTTCTTACTTCGTCAAGCAGATTTCGTTCATCTTGGAAGGGGAACTCACTCCCAATCAGAAATGAATCTGCAAACGCTAGCACTTTTGTCGAAAGCATGAATCACGCTGGAGAGCTTTGACTGACAACTCTTCCAAGCCACGCTTGGCCTCTTTGATTAACTGGGTTAATTGTGTGTGTAGACGTGACTCTTCATCCTCTAGTTGTTTCTTAGAATGTTCATAGGTCTGCTTGAGGCGTTCCTTAGCACATCTCACTTCTGTGAGAAGCTTAGAGCAATGATTAACTTGCAAGAGAACAAAGCATTGCTCTTGACTTCTGACTTCGCTCAAATCATGTGTGCAACTCATTGCTACAGTTGTTTTGTCTACCACTGACGAGTACAGCTACTAGTCAAAGGGCTACCTATTTATAGAAAATGTGAAACAAAACCTGTGTCGCCGTAGAGCCATGTAATGCTTTGTGGTCGGTAGTACAGATAGAAATAGTTGTAGATATGGGAGAGATAGACATGCTTGGCATTGCACAGCACGGCAAAGCCAATTGTAAACAATTCGTTGAACTGCTTCCATCTACGACTGTCGATTGTTGTGTGGCATGTCTGCACCAGCTACATTTCAGTCGAGCTTTCGACCCTCTATCGGGGCCGTCGTCAGGCCACTTCTCAAATTTGGGTAATAACCCAAATTTTCTGATTGAATTGAAAATTGAAATTGAATTGAAATGGTTATTACCCAAATTTGAGAAGTGGCCTGACGACGGCCCCGATAGAGGGTCGAAAGCTCGACTGAAATGTAGCTGGTGCAGACATGCCACACAACAATCGACAGTCGTCCAACACAAACTGCACACCTGCTGGATTCTTATATTCTGCTTCCATCTAGGTACTTGAGTAACTTCATACAACCATTTGTCACTTGTAGGTATAGCCTCCACAAAATTGCGTTTTAGCATGGCTTTCTCAAGTTGTCGTGTCGTCATTAGCTTCACATTTCGATATTTCATGAAATTTTTTACTGTGCCACCTAAAATAATTTTTTGTAATATATTGCGAATTTAAAAAAGTAAGCCCCAACTGCCATTATAGAGAGTTGTGATCATTTTGCAGATTGGGAATTTCACAGATGGACGCATACACACACTGAGCTCTCGCAGGGCGTCGCCTGGCCAAGGCCAGTCAAAAAGTCAACTAATTAACTAAATAGAGAGCAATTACCATAAGAAAAATTTCCTAATAATTTTGCTGTTAGTTGCTTTAGCTGATTGCCTTCCATCTGACTTTTTCGTCTCATGTCACTCAATTCTTGAATGCTATTCTGGAACACTCTTTCACAGCGAGCCTCCAGCACCCATTTGACATCTTTAAACACCACTTTCGCCTTGAAAGTGTCAAAATAGAAAGGAATCTCGGCAAAATGGAACCAGCCGCTGAAACAGCAGAATACAGAAAAGAATCAATTTTTACGAGGAAGAAAAGAATTGTGATGACTTACGTTCGTTCAAAGCTTGCCACCAATTTACGCTGCTTCATTTGCAAACCGCGCTGCAACATAAGGTCTTTCATGCGGCCTAAGGGCTCACAGAGCTTGTGACAAAACAGGGGTGGGTGCTCGTCGAGCTCAGATCGAAATTCTTCTGGCACAACGGCTGTGCAATAGACATAACCTTGGAGATTGCCAAGCCTAACATCTTCCAACACTTCTTCTGATGACTTGTAGTACTGCTTGCCATTACAAAAGGTTGGTGCGAACCCTTGCACGAATGCCTTGACTGATTCGTCCGACTCGAGCATAGCGCGCCATGTGCAGCTGTGCATGACGATATGCGCCAAGATTTCTGGTTGTGCCGAAATTTCCTTATGACGATTTTGGGTTTGCTTGAATTGCTGCCTTTGCAGCTTCGTTGGCTTGCCACCAGCTTTTAGGAACAAATCGTAATGAAATGGGCAGAGAAAATGAGAGCTCCTGTCTTCAGTGGCGAGGCATTCATCATAATCTGATTTCACTTTCACCTTCTTGCTATGTGCAGACTACTCACTATTAACCTTACGCAAGTGTCACGGCATGCGGTGTAATAATTAGCATACAAACATGTCATATGTCCTACCAACGGAAGGTGAAAGTGACCGATTGTGAGATGCAGTGGACCACAAATGCGTTCAATGAAGCCATCCAGCTTCACATAGCCATACCTTGAAGTAACCAGATGCGCCTCACCATTTGGAGTAAACTGACTTTCAACTGATCTCCCCAACATCCAGCCAACGTGGGAAAGAAAGAGAAATGACTGATGTGTGGCCGTCTTGTTCATGATTTGTAACCTCCACTCATTGTCGGCAGACCTAAACAACAATAATGTGCATAATTGCAGTGGCGCAAATGCTATAATACTGGTATACTTACCGCAATCCAAAGCAGCCAACTGGGACATAAATGTCTCGCAGTACTGATGCATAGAGCGAGCGAATGTCGTACATTGTGATATGACCTAAGTTGTGCGGATTTTCAAACATATGTGGCCGAATTTTAGTTTCGTTCACTTTTGCGTAGCGTGATGACAGTTGGCACAGCCCACCCTGGAGAGAGGATCGAAAGCTGTCAAACAGCCAAGCTGAATTAAGCAGATAAAACGATTGCGTTTGAGTTGACTTCTTCAGAAAGAAAGCCAGTGCAATCTGGGCTAAACTGAGATAATTGCTTAGTACTGCTGGCATTCCAAGTTCAGCAAACGATTCTTCCATAACAGTAAGCGCCTTGTGGAGTGGATACGTGTCTGAATATCGCATGAAACAGTCACCTTTTACAGTCACAACTCTGTGAGGCCTCACCACGCAAAGCATAATACTCAGTCAACTCTCGAAGGTTGCCGATTCCTGCACGCTTCCACTCTCGACGAAGTTTCCTCAGCCGAATCCTACCAGTTGGAGGAATTTTCTCAAGACCGAGTTCCTCAAGTGCAGCTGCCACGTCACCCTGATGACGGGTTAAACAAGAGGTAAACTTGACATGGTCTTGGTTTAGAAGATTGTTGGACGCCTTAGGAAGAAGATCACTTCTAAAGTCTCGGTACCGAATTTGAGACACTGGCATTTGCAAGCTTTTGGGGCTAGACAGCAAAGAAAATGGGTAGTAGCTCTTGCTCAGCATTGAAGTTGCACCTCTTGGCGTGTAAGACAGCAAGTAGGAGCGTAGCGAAGATGCCTAAAGCAGACATTTCACTACACATTGCAACAATTTGGCAAGAAGCAGAATTACAGAAATTGCAGCTGCAAGGTGCAATTTCACAAACCTGAGGACTATAAGACAAGGTGTCTCTAAACTCTAGCACATCAATGCCAATTGACATGTATTGACACTTCGCTTTATGATTTTCACATTTTCGTCGTGAGACTGTAATGCGGTATACAGTCTCTTGCGAATCAGTAGAACCATGTCGTAGCGCCTGAATGACTGCGCAGTATTTGGAGAGATTACTGTATTAATTTCATAAATAACTTACGAATTATTGAACCCAAACACCAAGAATTTTTCAGCCAAAGGTCAAACACTTTGGACGTCCGACTGATAAAGTTCGCTCTAACAGGGTTTTGAATTTGCTTCGTTTGAGCTTCTTCTAAACGGTCAAAGTAAATTTTGTAATAGTTGTTTCGCAAATATGTGTAATTTTCGTTAGAAAGTGCTACTAAATCATTAACAAAAGTCTCCACAACATCTTCATATTCAAAGGCCCAATAGAGCTTTGATTCTATCTGTCTGTTGGCAACTCTGTGTGTTAAAACAATCAATATCAGGTCTTGTGCAGCACCAACAAAGACAGAATCGCTGAGCTGAATATGATGTTTTGATGAATAGGCCTTGCTAGTCGCTTCTGTAAAACACAAGTGGGTTAGCACAAGATAGGAACTGAAGGCTCACAAAACAAGAAAACAACTAACCCAGGTCAAATGTTGCGAAATTTTGAGTTCTTCGAAAGTGGTCATAGGTGACTGGAATGCCACATCTGCGAAGTTGCTCATACAGAATCCGGTGTGGTCTATACTTGATCCATGGAAATTTGAGCTGTGGCTCAGGCATACGCATCAATGGACGTTTGAAAGAGTCAGGCCTATAGAGCCTGCACAGCAGCTTGTGCTGTCTCTTCCTGCTTTTCTGATGACTAGCAATCCACAAGCAACAGAGCATTCAGTCATGGAAATTGATTACTGTATAATTATGCGCCAATTGAAGATGTATTATGAGCAATTCTTTTGTTAAATGGGGCCCTAATGAATTCATGACATCGTCGACACTGATGGAATTTGCTGTATTGTAGCCGGTTCTTGCAAGAATAGAAGTTTTTTGAGGAAGCGAAAATTTTAGCATGTCTCTTCCAAGGGATTTGGTCTGCAGGGCTGTACTCGTAAATTTCACCACTTTGACACTTAATTGTAATTCTCATTCTAAGGACACTAGAAAAGTAAACGAATAAAACTGAATTTTGCGGAGAAGTGTCCAATTTTGAAATCTTCAATTTGCTCTGCTTAATTAGTGCTTTTGCTTTTAGCAAAACTGCAACATTTGAGAGACCAGGCCACTTTTCAGCCACCAACGCACATATTAACGTCCAATATCTTTCGATTCTTCTGCCAGCAATATGATAAAATGCCCTCCGTTGGTGGTGTTTAATCTGAAGTGACCATAGTCATTGCTGATTTGCACTAGCAGCACTGTCGCTCAGTTCATCATTGTTTCTGTAAATGAAGGACAAGTTGTTCGCCTAAAATGAGACAACATCTCAGATGATCACACAACAAACTTAATTTCAAAGTCAGCTTCTGTTAGTTGAGATCATAATACACTAGGTACACTGAAAGGCCTCATCCAAGCGACAGCCTGTGAACACAGATACACTGTCGGATCTCGACGCTGCAAAGACGTAGGGAAGACAATCTTAGGTTCTTTCGATAGGTCTGTGATCTCAATGCTCATTGCTCCCTACCATGACCAAGACCCAAAATTTTGAATTTTGCAAGTTACAGTACCCCAAATATTAAAATGACTGCAACTCAACTAAACGCTAGCTTCTCCAACCCATGAACTTGGTATGTACCTACGGCGTGGCGTGGACTGCTGTACTGCTAGCTCGAAAGGTGGCGTTCAACCGAGCGCCGTGAAACAGTGTCAGAATGTCGTCAAATGGCGGCAGAAGTTCGGCTGCGCGTGGCAGGCACTCGCCGGCCGCAAATCAGAACGGCGGGGCGCCGCCGCCGCAATCAAATTCACGCCCGTCCTCAGCCCTTCAGAAGGGGCACCCGGATGCGTTGACTTGCAAGTTTGCGGGTGGGAATCAGATCCCACAAACAATACCAAGCGGTATAGTCAAGCGGCTAGTTGACAAATATCCGGATATTGTCCAAAGAGGGGCGGTGGCGATTAAGCGGGCGCTACAGAATATTCCGATGCTGCCAGCGGAGCAGCAGTATACAGATCAAGTGTTGGAAGTGTTCCGAGACATGCCGGCGGTTAGCATGGACAATATGCCGTTGGAGATAGCGGACGTGGAAGGCAGAATGAGAGATGCTCATGTGAAGCATTTCTTCGAGTACTAACTGGAATACTGCCAATTGGAGCACAATGCTGCCAACGTTCCGCTTGAGAAGGAAGTTGCTGGAGCACACAGTGACGTTCCTACAACGGTCCGACTTTCTTTACTTGCCGGACATGGATTTTCTCACCAATTTTCGTGAGGAATGGGAACAGAGAGCGAACGAGTTTTTGGCGAAGTACGCCGATCGAACGGTAGACAGGCCGTATATTACGACTGTCGATCCGACTTCGATTCCCAGAGAGATGTTGCAAGGTGATCAAGAGTATATCCAGAGGTGTAAGGATGAGCACCCAGTCAGAGATGAAATATGCGTCATTTCTCTGGACGGTACGGTGATGAGAGTTGCGCTTCAGAACGGCTGTTACATGTACACGGAGGCGGACCATGGGCCCACTCTGGAGGAAATACAGATTTTGAGTGATAGCCGGGCCGCGTCAAGGCAAGACGCACCTTCAGCGGCAGGATTGCGATCTGGAGGCGGCAGTAGGGCCACTTCAGTGAACAATCAAGCGGCTCCGTCGCCGATTAGAAGTCGAACGGCTTCAGAGAACGATCTGGCTCAGTTACAAAATCAACAGGGGGGCAGCGGTAGAGCTACTCCAGTCGCCGACTAGGGACAGCTTTTAAATCTCGATGTCGGTGTGTGTACAGGGTGGAGGGCCGGTTCTTGCGGCGTTTAGTAGAGGAGACTTTGGGCTTTCAATCGCCGCCAAAGAGTTAATATAATGTGCTTCCTTTCTAAATTCACAAATTTGAAGGTCTTGCTCACAACCGGGCAACAGTAGTCGACGCGTTCGAAAATTGGCCGTTTTCGCAGCAGCTGTGATCCTTAACTAAAAATTTCCAGCGAGAGGGTCAGATTTCAACAAACGTTGTTAAGACAAGTATTGTAGAGTTCATCATGGCCAATGTAGCGGTGCATATCCGGTGGTTGTGCGGTATTCGTAGTGCGAGTTATGGCCCATGGAAGTTTTGTTGGAAAAGTGGCCTTTTGAGAGAGGCGAATTGAGACTATTCTTACGACTATATTATTTCGCTGGAGTAACCGATTGAGCTGATATTTGGCGTGCGACTGCGAAACACATGCATGAAGGTATGGGCCACGTTTCAGTTCATGCTGGCCTTTCACGCGCAAGAAGTGACAACTTTTGCAGAATTATGAAAATCTTCACTTTGGTGACGCACTGCTCGCTAGTGCAGCAACCATTTGAGTCGAAACCTGTGGCAAAACATGTGCCCATGTGCTCCACAAACACCCTCCAAATATTAGCCAATTTGGTTAACGGACGCAAAAATTATGAGATTCTGCGGCAGATTTTCGGCGTTTTTCAAAATTCCTTAAGGATTTGAAAAAGTAGGGGTTGGGAGAACTACTGTAACTTTTGAACAGAACAAGCTAGAGTAACCAAACTTGGCACGCGTCATAAGGACATAGTAATCTACAATTTGCAATTGAAACGAAAAAAATCGACCGCGTTTTGGAAAAGTCGATTTTTTTCCATGCGCGCTCACTTCCGTGCGTGTTGCGTGATTTTCGAATTCTCGCGCACCCCGATGCGGCTCGTCCTCCTCTATCGAGCGATGTATGGCAAGTCTAGGTTTGCCGAAGTCATGCCAGGGATCTATATGAAAAACCCCCAGTCTCAATTTTTCTTGGACAGACTTTAACACTCATTGTGTTCCACACACAGCAAACACTGGCACACAACCACCAAGTACAAAATTTGAACTTGACAAGCTGAAGTCACAAAATGATCTGGGGAAACCGCAGGCCAACCCCAAAGTAATGTGACAAACTATTCACTTTGTTGTGATTGGCTGATGCTCTTGGGCGGGCTGTACGCTGATTCGCTTCACGCAATTACTCAGTTGTTATTGGCTGGAGCTGTTGGGCGGGCTGTACGCTGATTTGCTCCACGCAATCGCTTGGCTGTGATTGGCCGACGCTGCTGGGCGGGCTGTACGCTGATTCGCTCCACGCAACGCTGCAAATTTTGAATCGTCATAAGAAGAAGGCGAAGTTTCAAATTCAAAAACGCGCTTGTCGATTACCGTAACAACTAGATTAACGCTGAAGGGGACCTTCAGGGTGGCACTCCGCTTGTTCCGAGGCAAAGCAGACTGGTCGCTCGTCACACAACTCGGTAATAAGCATTCACGGAAACAAACGCCGAATTCGTGTTCAGCGCCGACGAAAGTGTTCAAACAAATTTGGACATTTGAACATGATTGGACAAATTGTGACAAGTTTGGACAAATTGTGACAAGTTTGGACAAATTGTGACAAGTTTGGACATGTTTGGTGGACATATTCGGACATGTTTTGGGTGTGTTCTCTGACGCCGAATGCAGCGTAAATGCAGTAAATTGCAAAACAAACGTCGAATTCGTGTTCTGCGGCATCAGAAAGCCCAGAAACAACTGTCAACTAAATTTTGAAAATTCGACCACGGGACCCAATTTGTAGTCGGCCGGGCGCCAAAATGATGGCAAAGGCGTTCAAAATCACAAAACAAACACCGGATTCGTGTTCAGCGTCATCGAAAGCCCCCGAAACAACTGAAAACTCGATTTCGAAAATTTGACCCCGGGATCCAAAAATTTGACGCTGCTGGGGTACGGTATCTCAAAGTGGTCAAGACACTTCGTCTAGACCAACTTTTGACGTAGAACACGTTGCAATGGTCAATTTGCGGCTAACGGCACGCTTTCCAGCCCAAAAATCCACTCAAAGCCGAAAATCCCAATTTTCCGCTCGGGACCCGGCACCTTTGTCACCGCGTAGCTCATGAACAACGCCAGCGATCTCTGCGGTTTTGGTCTCAAACGAAAGGTAATATAAATGCGCGGAACTAAAAATTTAGTTGACGAGGATCCGCCTTCGCAAACTCGAGTTCTGATTTTTTAAAGGTCGGAAAAATTTTTGAAAATTCAAATTTTCTACCGTACTCCCGCGTCGGGCCACCTAGGGAGCCCGTTTCGGTTTTCCCCAGATCAGCATCCAAGGGTCTACAACATATCCAAAAATCATCAAAATCGGCCCACTTTTACGAGAGTTATGCCCTGATGTTTTTTTATTTACTTAGTAAAAATTTGAATTTTTGAATTTTCGCAAAATTTTTCCACTACCGGAACTTTCTAGTTTCTTGTCCACCCTGCGCGTCGACTCAACCTATCTAGCGCAAAAAACCGCTTGGCGATCCGATTAGGGTAGCGCGAGAAAGCTTGGTAAGATGATTCTGTTCAATCCGACGCCCCCTATAGCACTCCTGCTTTTGCAAAGCGGAGTGCCAAAAACCGACCCTACGTAGCATAAAGGTCGCTAAGACCCATCCCTCTCGGGCGAAACTGCATTGCATCTCCGAGACGACGTGAAACTACTTGCCATGACGTGGCGAGCGATTCAGTCACTTCTGAACGCGAGCATACTAGTTGAACGCTGAAGGGGACCTTCAGGGTGGCATTCCGCTTGTTACGAAGCAAAGTAGACTGGTCGCTCGTCTCACTACTCTGTAAGCCTTCACGGAAACAAACGCCGGATTCGTGTTCAGCGACGATTTTAACACCTTTGGGCATAGTTGGACAAGTTTGAACATGCCTGGACGAATTTGGTCATGTTTGGGTCGTGTTCTCGACGGCAACGAGGTGTCGTAGGTGGACAAAGCAGCAGGTAGATTAGGCTAGTTGCTTATCCATTTACGATGTCACGACCGACCTCCATGTCCGAGTTAGTAATCATGCCCCTGGAGCTCGTTCATCCGTTCTAAACTCGTTCTGTCAACGCAAAGCACTTCTCGCGGTACGTCTACTCAACAAGCAACGACTAACTGCTACAACTATGCCACCTACACTGAACAGAAGCTGCAAGACCTGCACATGCGCTACAGGCGATCTCACGACAGCAGCAAGCTACAAGATCAGCGGCCGAGGAGGCAACGGCCAAACAACGACCAACCTATACCGGCTCTCGACGCAACAGGTGACACGTACACACGAGAACGAACGCTGCCCACGCAAGCCCAAGCAAAGTATCACGCTCTGTCACTGGGATCGTCAAACAGTAACCGATGCCTCGCACACTACTGTAGCTCCTGTCGCTTTGGCATCACTCAACTCAACGAGCCGCGTGTCGCAATGGAAACAGCCTTCATCTGGAAGGAGCACGGACAAAACGACATTCGACGGTATCGCGCAGACAAGAATAAGGTCGATGGAGGGACAAAAGAAGGGAAACTGCTTCGAATCAATCACAATAAGTAGGTCGAAAGGGCAATTCGACGAGAAAAGAAAGAGTGGAGCGAGCAACGACGGAGGCGTCTCTCTTCGTCGCTTGTTTCTCACAGCAGGCAATCAGAGGCTCAGTCAGTCTCAGAAGGGCGGGGGCTCGTCGAAGCGCAGCATGGGGTGCATGGAGCGGGCGAAGGTGTTGGCCAACTCACAGGTGTACTCGTCGTCGCAGTGGGGTACCAGGCAGGCTGCGCCCAGCAGCAGCACCAGCATCGCCTGCGCACAGGACAAAGTCACAACGTAGAGGTTCGCTAAGCAATGAGCCGTGAAAATGTGAACCCATCGGCGGCACACATGCTTCAATCGAACGAGGAAGTCGCAAACATCGGCTGCGGCTGCACGCACTCCAAAGGAAAATGGCTAATAGCTCGCTAACACGCGAACGCCCAAGACTGTCGACCACCACCTGGAGAGGCAGCGCCGTCCGCAGCACACGCCGCCAGCGCGGAGTGACGGCTCGACCACCAACGACCAGTGCGCCGGCTTCCGCGCCTTCCGCCACCTCCGGCTCATCCTCCGCCGATGGCTCTTCCGCTTCGACAGAGGCGGCGACGGCGGCATCTCTGGGATCTTCCGGTATCACGGAGGCGGGCGACTCGTCCTCCAACTCCGCCGCAGCCACGTCGACGGAAAGAGCAGCGCCGGCGTCGGTCGCATCTGGAGTATATCAGTTGTATACCGCCTTCGCCAGAAAAGATACCATCACCACCAACTACCATGTATATTACCTTCAACGGCGGAGGAAGAGGCTGCGCCCGCATCGTCGTCGGGAGCTGCAGCGCCCGCTTCCACCGCCGACCGAATGGCTTCCACGTCGAAATGCAGCGCCTACAAGGGGTTGCAGGGGTAGCCACTCCTCTTCACTCTCACAAGGAAACTTATGACTCACCGCCAAGCGTGACTGCAGCTCGTCGTACTTCGCCTTCGTCGTGTTCGCGTCTTCCTTGGGTCGTCCCAACGGATGCAGGGCCTTCGAAGCAGCCATGAAAGAATCCAGCGCCGGTTTGATGCCGTCCAAGTCCTTCTTCAAGTCCTGAAGTTGCCAATCGGTCTATGTGGTAGTCGCTAACCGCACAACGAACTACCGTATCCCACCCAGCACACAAACCAGTTGTCTACTTCTACCCTACCACAAACGCGCCCACCGTGGCTCGGTTGAGCAGCGCGGAGGGCGGGCTCTCTCCGCCGGCCTTGTCGCCTTCCAGCGCCGCGATGGCCTTCTCGAACTCCTCCAATTGGCCGTCGACAGAAGCGAGCCGCTCGTCGAATTGGCGCAGCGCTTCGAGGCGCTCGTTGAGTTCCTTGAGCACCTTCTCCATCTTGGCCTCCAGCCGTCTCGCCTCGCTCTTCGCCCGAGAGGCCGTCTTCGAAGCGCTGACGCTCTTGGGAAGAAGGCCCGTCTCCGCCAATTGGCCCATGTCCACCGCCTGACTCGACAGACGAGACAGATCCTCCTGACGCGCTTCCGCTCGCTCCGCCCCCAAAGACAGGTCTTCCACGTCCGCCTGAGAATAGGATATGATAAGATTCCTTCGGCACTATAGGTACGTAAGGCACTTCATGTTTCGGTACCCCTCTTTGTCAGACGCCTCCGTCGTTAGTTACTACAGTATTTCTCTAATGGGTGCACCAGAGTCACGAAGGCGCTTCACGTCAGCTGGAGTGAAGGACTGTGAGTTGCGCGTCCAACGTTGTGCAACGATACCCAATCAACCAGTCAGAACGCCAATTACAGCGACACTGCTATTCTTCGCTTCTATGAGACCAAGTTGACAGTTATCATGCAGGGTAACGCGCTTTTATCCTCAAAGTGGGACCAACGAACCTGGGGGTTCTTGAGCAGGGCGGCGCTCTCGGACAACGCCTCGTCCACCACGGGGACGCCGTCGTCGAAGTCGGCCGCCAGGGTGAGCAGCCTGGCCCAGGCTTCCAGCTTCTGTCGCTGCGCGGTCGCCTCCTCCTCCGCGGCCGCCGCCAGCCGTCCCACGCCCTCCACCGTCTCCTGCACGAGCGGGCGCACGAAGCGACGCTGCGACGACTTCTCGGCCGCCTTCTGCTCCAGGGACGCCAGCTGCGGCACCAGCTGGCTCAGAGTCGAGGACGCCGACTGCAACGGCGAAGAGTAATAATAACAAACTCACTGTCAACTACACCACAATCAGAAAGGCAGAGTACGAATAGCGTAAAGGTGCATACCTCGAGCGCCTGCCGAGCCGCGTCGACCTCCGCAGCGGTGGCTTTGCCCGGCAGGTTCTTGATCGACTTCAGCTTCTGCTGGGCGTCGCCCACCTTCTTGCCCAAGTCAGCCCCCTCGTCGGCCAGGCCACGCTCCGCTTCCACCTCCAGTCTCAACGGCTCTCGCAGCTTCTGAAGGGAATTCATTTGTGATGTGTATTGCGGCCCGATCAGTCTACCTCTACCGATTTATGTACCTCCAATCGTGCTCGCAACTCGTCCAGCCGACTCTTGGCGCCGACCACCTTCTCTGCCGGTTCTACGAAGGGCGCCAGGTTGTCGGCGTCTCGCGAGAGTCCTTCTGTCAGAGTGGCGACGTTATCCAAGTCAGAAGACAGCGCCTGCAACGCAGTCGACACTACAGTAATCAGTAACAACTCCCAAAGATTAACTCGAGACGAATGTGGGGTACCTCCAACGCTTGGAGGGTCTCCGCCGCCTCTTCCACCGACAACGTCGGATTGGCCAAGTCAAGGCGCCTTTCCAGCTCGGCCAGACGCTTCTCGGCCTCCGCCAGACTTCTCCCAGTCGTGTCCTTCTCGTGGAAGGCGCGCATGGCCGGTACCACACGCCTGTAATCGGCGTCGACCTTCGCCAAGGCCTCTTTCAGAGAGTCCAATTCGGCTGTCAGATGTGGACTTTCGGCCAGCGAGACGAGCTCTTCCGCCCGACGCAGCTGCGGGTGGAACTCCCCTTCGCCCGCCAAGGACGCGTAGTGGGGCTCCAGGTCCGCCAGAGTGGAAATGGGAGTGCCGAAAGCGGCGCTCATCTCGGACAGACGGCGGCGCAGCTCGGCCAACAGTCCTTCGAGATTGTCTCGAAGAGCGCTCGTCGCTTCCGCTTCTCTCTGGCGCTGTTGTTCCGTTGACAGCGAGTCCTGGAAGGAAGTACACAACAGTGGTGTTGATAAGCGTGAGCGGCAACACCCCAAAAAACTTCAGCCGAAGAAAAAACGCCACGCCGTACTTTGCACTCGTCCATGAGACGACGCCGTTCGTCTTTGAGTTGGTTGGCAGTCTCAGATGGTTTGCGCAGAGGCAGCAGCTGCTGGGAGAGGCTTTCGACGCGGGACTCAAGCGGCTGCAATGCCTCGAGGCCACTCAAGACGTCCTGAAACGCGAAAAGAGTGTCGTCATGCGAAAAGTGTCGGCGCCCTGCTATCTGTCAAACAGTGGAGTATAGTTGCTTCAGTACCTAGCTAGCCTGCCAACATAAACCAAGAGAATTAGCATCAAACAACAGACCTGAAGCTCTTCTGAGGACGGTTTCGTCAGAGGTGTTCCCTCAGTGGGCGACGATGGAGTTTCAGCCGAGGTTGGCTCTTCGTCGTGACTGCGAGGCTTCTTTCTCTTCCTCTTCTTCTTCTCTTTCTCCTTCTCTGCAGCCGGCTCAGAGGCAGCGCCCACCAACGGCGCCTCCTCCTTCTGGGGTCCTTTGCTTTTCAAGGAATCGAGCCGCTGTGAGAAACCATCCAAGGCCGATTTGAGCTCATTTGCTGCGGCGCTGAACTCGTCCAGCCCGCTCTTCTTCTGACGCAGGTTGTCGATTGCCCGATTCAGTCGGTCTGTCAAGTGTGCCGTTCTCTGCGCCGCCGTTGCCCCTTCTTCGGGCATACTCTGCTCCATCTCTGCCACGGTGAAGTGCAGCTTGGCCATCGGAGCGCCCGACAGTGCCTCCAGACCACGCAGCTGCGACTCGACGACGTCGACGTCTGCGTCGCTGTTCTCGCAAGCGGTGGATTCGGCGTTTGACACGGCGTGGTCTGCGATCTCGAAGAGGTCTTCGAGTCGGCGCTGCAGCTTGTCGCCCGCTCTCTGGTCGAGCAGTATCTTGGCGGCCTCCATGAGGTCTTCAGCTCGTTGCTGTAGCTTGCCAACGTGCTCTTTCACAGGTTTCTCATCTGAAGGGCGCATGGGTTCAGGTAGCGCTGCCAACGTTTCTTCTCTTTTCCTAGACGGCTTCTTCAGAGCAGCCAGCTTGTCCAACAAAGCTCTCAGTCTGTCGAGCAGGGATGCCAGCAGACTTGGATCGATGGATGGGTCATTCAGAAGCGCTGCTATCTCCTCAACTTCGTCCTGGAGTTGTTTCACCCTGTTTTCGGCCTGGTCGTCCAGCTCCTTTAGCTTCAGAAGAAGAGGCAAGGCGTCCTCCTTTCGCTTCAGTTGTTCTCCGCACGAGTCGGCTGCGCTTCTCAGCGTCGACGGTTCCACGCTGCGCTTGACCAACTGGCGATCCGGCGACGCAGACGACTCCAACGCTTCGATCTCCGTGTAGACCTCGTCGAGTTCTGACTGCAGCGCCTTCAACTTCGCCTGGCCAGCAACGAGATCTTCGTGTGGCATTGCTGAAGACGGTTGGCAGGCCGCTTCCGCTTCCTTCAGCTGCTCCAGTTTCTCGACAATGGACTCCGCCGCTTTTCGTGCCGCCTCTTCGTCCACTATCTCAGAGGACAGGTCTTCTCCCAGCGCCTGCAAGATAGAACGATGTTGATGGCCGCCATTTGAAGTCCACACATCCGTCGCGGTCGAGTACTGTAGTGAGCAACCACATTGCTACCGTAATTACGCGCTCTTTTTAAAAAACTCTACGGCCAAGTACATAACAACAGCACAGCACGGTCGGAAAGAATTGAACCTTCGTGTCAGCGTCAAGGTCCGCTTTGTAGGCTCGAAGTAGCGACGTCTGTTCCGACGGGAAGGACATCGGCGTCAACGATTGGCCGAGCTTTTCGACCTCTTGCAGTTGCGACTCCAAAGGCCCCGCCAGTCGTTCGACTTCCCTCTGCAACGTTCATTGCGCTTGCGAGGCAATCGGTGAGTTCCAAATGCGCCAAACTTCACACGTTGACAAGTCGGCGTGAGCCAACTAATTGCATAGAAATAAGATAACCAAGCCTAACTAACCATATAACGGTTACAACCTTATTACACTTCGAACCTCAAAACGATCACCCCCCCCCCCCAGTGGGTGTACCTAATAACAGCGGTCGCACCTCGACAGCGGCGGCGTCTTCGACCCTCTCGGGAAGTTCCCTCTGGCCCTTCTCTCTTCTGGCGGAGTTGTCGGCGTCGACTGTCTCCAAATCTTGCTTCAGTTCGTCCAGAGCGTACTTGAACTTCCCCAAGGAAGCGGCGCGCTCGGCCAGCGTCGCGCCGACCTCTTGGTGTCGTCCTAGCAAGTCGTTCGCCCTCTGCTGCGCCGACGCCGCCTGCGCTTCCGGTTCGCCGGCGCCAGCCAACTCCTTCGAGAGTCGGCAAAGCGCTTCCAGTTTGGAGTCGAGCGTCGACGGCGCCGGTCTGTCCCAGGCCGCCGCAGCGTTGACTATGGCCTCCGGGGTGGCGTCCGGACTACTCAGTAGGGCGTCCGTAGCGTCCATGGAAGACTGGCGACCGTCCAACTCGGTGTTGACCTCCTTGAGCAGAGAGTTGAAGGCGGCCAAGTCGTCCAGTTGGCCGCGAGCTGCGTCGACGACCGCCTAAAAGGAGAAGTTCCCTATCGGTGGGGCACGACAACGGTGTAGATACCGCAAATACTCTAGTAAGCCCCCCCCCCCCAGCCCACCCCATCCCCCCCCCCCCCAGAGAGAGGTTTGCAAGGCATGCCTCCACTCCCCCTCCAATGTTACCCCTACCTTATACGTATCTAATATACCTACACGTATGCGTACCATAAGGCATACTGTATGCATGTATACTGACGAGGACATAGGTACCTATTTACGATAGGTATAGCATACACGTTCAGTACTCACGTCGACGTCGGCCAGCAGGCGATCCCTTCTCTGGTGGAAGTCGTCCACTTGGTTGCCCGGTCTCTTCATGGGCTGCAGCGAGTCGGCCAAGCGTCCCAGATTAGCCAAGGGCGTCGACAGGTCACTCGCCAAAGCCCTGATGTTCTGAAAAGGGGGACACATCAGTCAATCTATCATGGTACAACCACGCGGAACGAGCTCAGAGAGTGAAACACTCCTCACTTGTAGCTCGTCCAGATGAGAAGGCAGCTCGTCGGCTTTGGCGCTTTCTAGTCTCTTCTCGAGCTCCGTCAAGTCGGTGTCGAAGATGGCCGCGTCGCGGTCGAACTCGTCGAGGAGGGACTTCCTGGCGCCTGCCACGTTCGCCATCTGCTCCACCTGCCTTTTCAGAAGGACCACGCCGCCGTCGTCCACCGCCGCCTGCGCCACTGGACGCAGCTGCTCGGGAAGCGCCGACAGCGCTTCCTGCTTCGCCGAGGTGGATTCTTCTATCGCTGGCAGTTTGGCCAGCAAAGAGGCCAGTCGTTCTAGCAACGAATCCAAGAGAGAGGGATCGGTGGAAGGGTCGGCCAGAGCGGCCGTCAACTGCGCCACTTCGTCCTCCGTCTGTCTCCTCTGCTCCGCCAGATCTTCGTCCAGTTTCTTCAGTTGGAGAAGAGTGGGAACGGCCGCCTCCTTCTCCCTCAGCAGCTGCTGACAACGATCGAAGTCCCCTTCCACTCGCGAAGGATCGACGTCGCAGCGTACTAACTGGCGCTCTTGCGTCTGCGGCGATTGAAGGCGCTCCAGCAGTCCACTGATCTCGGCTGCCAGGTTCTCCTTCTCGGTCGCAAGGACCTGCAGGCGACAAGCCGTAACATAGAGAGGATGAAATGCACGACCAACGCAACCTAGCCTAACATAATCGTATTTACAATAGCGTCAGAAGCGACCAACCCACCTCAAGATTAGCCTGGAGCGCTTCCAGCTCCTCAGGAGTGGAGTGAGAAGAAGGCTGGCAGGCTTCCTCTCCTTGTTTCAGCAGCGCCAGCTTCGTCTCCGCCGATTCCAGCGCCTCGCCCAACGATCTCTCGTCCGCCAACTCCTCCGCCAGGTTCTCAGACAGGGCCTAGGGATCAACCATCACATTACTCAAATAACTTCCATCTAGTCCAGTCCGTAGTGTACCTTCGTCTTGGCGTCCACGCCCTCTTTCTGGCGACGCAGATCACGCGCCTTTTCGCCGGGCCACTCCAAAGGAAGCAGCGACGTCGCCGCCGCTTCCAGCTCCTTCAAATTGGGTTCGATCGACTCCGAGAGGTGTGCCGACGTTCTCTGAAACAATTCATCATGAATTGCAAATGCATTCAGAATAAAGAACTTCACAGAGACAGTTACGCACCTCCACAATTTCACTGTCGCCGGCTCTCTCTTGCAGTTCGCGCAGGCCCTTCTCCCACTGCGCGGTCACGGACGCCTCCATCTCGTCCATCTCTCGCTTGAGCTTCTCGCAATCGAGCGACGCCTTCTCCAGCGCCGCCGCGCGCTCCTTCAGCGCCGACAGCAACGGCGGGAGACGGCCGCTCAGCTCGGAAGTTCTTTGCCTGGCGGCGGCCGCGTCCAGCGTCGGCTGCTCGCCAGACAGCGCTTTCGCCAATGCCTCCAGCTTCTCCAGATCGGGGTCGATGGAGGACACGTCGCGCCGTTCTAGGGCGGCCGCAGCGCCGCCGAGCTCCTCGCACGTAGAGTTGGGATCGGACAACAGGGCTTCGGCTCGATCGGCCTCCGCTTCGGTCTGCACCAAAGAGGAGTCGACGGCCGCCTTGATCGAATCGAAAGCGCCCAGTTGGCCCAGCTGATCTCTCGCCGATTCGAGCTCCGCCTGAATTAGGAAGAGTTGCCCCCCACAACGCACAAACTGCAAGCGACACAAAACTCACATCAGAGGCAGACTTCAGCCGATTGGCCCTGTCCTTGAGGTCGTCCGCGCGCTCTCTAGGAGCGGTCAGAGGTTGCAAGGCGTCGGCCAATCCTGCTAACTCGTCCAAACGTCTGTCCAGATCCGCAGCAGAGGTTTTGAGGTTCTGAACATGCAACGATCTCAGTACAAAGCTGCACCGCATGCTGCTCACGTACCGAAAAATACTCTAATAAGCCCCTCTCCAATAGCACTCCCCTGTGCAGGGAGAGTTACAAAATAAACCCCCTCCAAGTACCCATACTACCTTGTGTGTTACACTACTTTCTACTACGACCCGCCACTCTTCTACCATCGCACCTGCAAAGCGTCCAGCTTGGAAGCCATCTGCTGCTCGGGGTCGACGGAAGTGGCCTCATCCTCACTCTTTGGCTTCTTGCCTTTCTTAGACCTCTTCTTCGCTTCCGGTTCTACCCCTGCAGGTGGCGCGCCGGGCACACTGATCTGCGCTAGACGGCGCTCCAAGTTCGAAATGTCGGCGTCGATGGCGTTCGCCTTTTGCTCGAACTCGTCCATCGTTCGGTTCTTGTCGCCGGCAGCGCTTGTCAGGTCATCGATGCGCTTCTCTAGGGCGTTCAAGTAGTCGCTTGTTCGCGCTTCAGTTGGTCTCAGCTCCTCGGGAAGGGCCGACAGTGCCTCCGTTGCTTCGGCAGAAGGTTGTTTCAGCGAGGTCAGCTTGTCACAGAGAGCCTTCAGTCTGGCCAGAAGAGAGGCCCAGAGACTGGGATCTGTCGATGGGTCGGCCAGAAGGGCTGCAATCTCCTCGATTTCCGCTTCCAGTTGTTTCGCTTCGTCCGCTCTCACGTCGTCGGCGCTCTTGAGCTTCAGCAGCGCCTGCACCGCGTCCTCCTTCTGCTTCAGCAGCTGCTGGCACTCGGCTGCGTCGGTCTTCAGCGCAACAGGATCGACGGCACATTTGACGAACTGACGATCGCGTCCCGTCGGCGACTCGAGACGGTCGGTCAGCTGGGCGAGTTCCTCGTCCAATTGGTCCTTCTCGGAGGCCAACACTGCCAGATTCGACTGGAGCCCTTGCAGCTCTTCAGGGGACATGGTGGGCGATGGCTGGCACGCCTGCTCGCCCTGCTTCAGCAGCGCCGTCTTGGTAGCAACGGCCTCGGCCGCCTCCCTGAGCGACTTCTCGTTGGCGATCTCGCTCGACAGACCTTCGCCCAGCGCCTGCAGCCGAATACAGGCGGTGTGAACTCCAATATCACCAGCGAAACACAAGCTCATCAGACCTGAGTGTCCGCGTCGACGTTGGCCTTGCGCGTCAGAAGTTGCAGCACCTTCTCAGAAGGCGCGCTGATAGGCTGCAGGGAGCCAGCTAGCGATTCGAGGTCGGCCAACGAAGATTCGGCAGGCCCTCGCAGTTGTTCGAGATCGTTCTGCAACAGGCGTTATGCTGACGTCACTTGATGTGCATTCGCACCCCGAAGTGCAACCTCTACGTAACTCCAATTCGCTCTAACCTGAACGGTCGTCAGGTCGTCCGCCCTCTCAGGAACGTCTCTCAACCCCTTCTCTCGCGCCACGGCGTTTCTCTCTTCGATCGAGTCCAGCAGTCGCTTGAGAGCGTCGAGGTCGGCGCCGAACTTCTCCACGCCGTCCGCGCGCTCCTTCAGCGTCGCCGCCAGATCGGGCACTCTCTTCGACAACTGCTCGGCGATTCGTTTGAGCGCAGCCGCCTGCGCGGAGGGCTCGTCTCCCGGCAGCTCCTTCGCCTGTCGGTCGAGTTCCACCAGTTTGGGTTCCAGCGTAGACAGTGGCAGCGCATTCAGCGCAGCGGCAGAGGAGGCGAGCGACTCGGCCGTGGCGTCCGGACTCTCCAGTTGCTGCTCGGCTCTTCCCAGGGCGTCTTCGTTTTGCGTCAACTCCGCGTCCAGTTCCTTCAGAAGGGAATTGAAGGCGCCAAGCTGGTCGAGCTGACCGCGCGCTCCGTCCATGGACATCTGAAACAAGCACCCTAGTAGAGGGGAAGACGTTCGACGCGGCAACGTTGTCATACGACAATTGTCACGCAGTATAAAACCAGCTTACCTACGTGACATCAAGTTCTATACTTTGACTTCCATAGGCTTTACCGAGGAACTCACTTCAACGGAAGAGAGCAGCCGATCACGTCTCCCGTTTAGGTCGTCCACGCGAGTTCTGGGCTTCTCCATCGGAAGCAGTGAATCGGCCAACCTTCCCAAACTTCCCAGAGGTTCAGCAAGGGCGGAGGCGGCTGTCTTGACGTCCTGAATACCGTAACGTTTCGCAACGGAGCACACGGACGACCAATTCATGCAAATATCGACTGTAGTGGCAAAGATGTTTGAACTCTTAAGAAACTGGCTTGGCAGTCTACGTATAACAGTTATCAACAGCAAACGGCTGTCTTCGTTCACCTGCAGGTTATCCAACTGAGCGGCCAGATCCTCTGGTGAAGCACCAGGTGATGGGGGAGGTGGCGCCGCCTCTGCTTCTTCATGTTTGGGCTTCTTCCCTTTCTTTCTCTTCTTCTTCGCGTCCTGTGGACCTGCGTCAGCGGAAGCAGCCCCCGATGGCAGTGGAGCAGACTTCGCCAACTTGTCTTCCAGATTGGTCAGGTTGGAGTCCACCTCGCTCGCTTGACGGTCGAATTCGTCCAGTAGTGACTTCTTGGCGCTGATGAAACTGCTCAACTGTTCCGCCTGCTTCTTCAACTCGACAACTGCGGCGTCCGGTGCGCCCGATGGCCTCAGATCTTCAGGTAGCGAGGCTAGAGCCTCCTGCTTGGCGGCGACCGACTCTTCCACAGATGGCAGTGTGGCGAGCAAAGCGGCCAGTCTCTCCAGAAGCGAGTCGAGAAGCAATGGGTCCGTTGTTGGATCTGCGATGGCAGCGCTGAGCTGCGCCACTTCATCCTCCGTCTGTCTCTTGTGCTCCGCCAGATCTTCGTCCAGTCTCTTCAGTTGTAGCAGAGTTGGAACGGCCGCCTCCTTCTCCCTCAGCAGTTGCTGACACCGATCGAAGTCCCCTTCCACTCGCGAAGGATCGACGTCGCAGCGGACCAACTGGCGCTCTTGCGTCTGGGGCGACTGGAGGCGCTCCAGAAGTGATCCGATCTCAGCGGCCAGCTTCTCCTTCTCCTGGGCCAGCGTCTATAAGCAGCGAACACGCGCCTTGTACACTGGCTGCATTTATTCAAACACAATATAACCAACTACGTACTGTAGTGCAATGCAATACACAAAAATATACGAGCCAATACATGTAATGTGTATTGTGTAGTCCGGTTTCCTGTGTACTGTACCCAGAACTACCTCCAGGTTCGATTTGAGGAAATCGAGTTCTTCGGGCGAGAGGTCGGCCGTCGGTCTGCACGCCTGTTCTCCCTGTTGAAGAAGCGCCAACTTCGTTTCCACCAACTCGAGCGCCTCTCGCAGAGACTTCTCGTCGGCCATCTCCTCATCCAGTCGCTTCGCCAACTCCTGAGAAAGGGAGCAGCAAAGTAGACAGTGGATAGCTACGGAAGAAATAGCGATCGTGACTGCAGCAGTATCTCACTATTCATTATTGTAGGACGAAAGCCAGCACTTACCATGCCAAACAAGGCAGCGAAACAAGTTCTGCGTTAGCACGCATAATCCTCCGTCAAAGACAAATGGCATATATACGCTAGGAAACAGCAGTGGCGCCAACTCCTACCTTCGCTTCTGCGCCAACGTCCTCTTTCTGCCGTCGCAGTTGCTGCACCTGCTCCGTCGGCCACTCCAGCGGCAGCAGTGCCGACGCCTCAGATGTTAGACGGTCAAGATCGGGCTCAACCGACTCAGCGAGACGACCCATTTGAGCCTGAAACAGCTTCGCTAAACGGCGTCTATCTCGCAACACACAATCAATCGACAATAAAGCGGCGGACCTCCATGGCGCTGCTGTCGGCCGATCTCTCGTCGAGGTCGCGCGGACCCTTCTCGCGCAGCTGCGCCGTCGTCGCCGCCACCTCTTCCAGGGCCGCCTTCACCTTCTCAGTGTCGAGAGACAGCTTCTCCAAGGACGCAGCCCGTTCCTTCAGAACGTCGGCCAGGGCCGGCAGGCGCTGGGCCAAGTTCTCCGCCCTTTGCTTGGCGGCGTCCGCTTCGCGCGACGGCTCTTCCCCGGGAAGCTGCTGGGCCAGTTGCGCCAACTTCTCCAGCTGAGGGCCCAAAGTGGTAGGCGACAAATCGTGCTGGGCGAGCGACTCGGCGGCGGCCCTGAGTTCGTCGGGCGACGCATCTGGATTGGCCAGTTGTTCTTGTGCCTGGCCCAGAGACGATTCGGCGCCAGTCAGCGCCGCTTCCAGCTCCTGCTTGGCGGAGTCGAAAGCGCCAAGTTGGTCGATCTGACCCTGCGCGACGTCGACGGCGGCCTGAATCGATGGAAATCGATGTTTTGGCATTGAAGAATCTCGGCGCTACAGTGTCATTTCAGAGCCTCAAATAGTCACTCACGTCACAAGCCGTCTTGAGCTTCTCAGTTCTATCCTTGAGGTCGTCCACGCGCTTGGCAGGGGCAGTCGCGGGTTTCAGAGCGTCCGCCAGGTTTGCCACTTCGTCCAGTGGAACGTCCAGCGCCAATGCCGAGTTCTTGACATCCTGAAGGATCTCGAAAATGCGTCCACCCATTTTCCAACAGAACCAACCGTCGCGCACAAACCAGCAGATCACAAAGAGTATCTACCGTAATACTCTAATAAGCTCTCCCCCTCTTACAAGCTCCCAGCCTCCAATAGTAGCCCCCTACCTTATGCACTATGCTATATGCGCACCATGAGGTATACTGTACAGGGTGGCCCACCGAAAAGTGACCAACTTTGTTGGCTTATATCTCTTGCGTGCTTTGGCCGATTTGGCTCAAATTTGCAACGAATGTAGTACATAAACTAACTTAAAGATGTGCAAATTTTCAACTTTGCAAGTAGTGTAATGATGTGACAAGATTAATGAGACGCTTCCCCAGACAATCGACGCTGAATTTAGCGCGATTTTTAAAAAATTTTTGATTTTCCACAAGCTTTGAATATATCACAAAGTAAGTCATCCCGAATATCCTAGTTTTTGTCTCATGCCGCTACGACCTTTCTAGCCTTAGTTACAAGGTGCCAAAGTTGGTCCATTGCTCCACAAATGCCGCGGTGTCTTCAACGAAAACGACTGTATCTTTTGTCAAACTCAATCCAGCCAGCTGAAATTTTGACATACCATAGAAAATAAACTGTTCAACAATTGCTGCGAGCTTAGGAGAAATCCTGATTCATTAGCGCATCACACTGAGCGGCGGCCGCCTAAAAAGTGGCCGATCGTTGGGTTGCTCGTTCAATCTCACTCGTTGAGGAAGCAAAACTGCTGTAACTAGGCACATCTTTTAAGTTAGTTTATGTACCACATTCGGTGAAAATTTGAGCCAAATCGACCAGCGCACGCAAGAGATATAAGCCAACAAAGTCGGTCAGTTTTCGCTGGGCCACCCTGTATAACGTATTATAGACCTTTGGTATATGGTAACGACCCCTCGAATAACCCCACACCCTCCAATACTAATCCCTCCTAGAAGGAGGTTTAAAGAAATCACTGGGGCTTATTGGGGTATTTACGATATCTACCTGCAGGTCGTCCAATCGAGACGCGAGCTGTTCCGGCCCTGCGGAAGGCGCAGAGGGTTCAATTGGCGATGGCGCTTCCTCTGGCTTCGGCTTCTTGCCTTTCTTTCGCTTCTTCTTCGTATCGGCCGCTTCTCCCGAAGGCGCTGCGTCCGGCACGTGGTGCTGCTGAAGCCGTTGCTCCAGAGCCGACAGTTCTTGATCGACGGCGCCCGCTTTCTGATCGAACTCCTCGGCTAGTTTGCTCTTCGCATCGGCCGCGCCGGCGAGATCGTCTAGGCGCTTCTCCAGACGTTCCAGTCGATCGTCCGGTCGCTCTTGGACGGCCCTCTGTTCCTCGGGTAGAGAGGCCAATAGCTGCTCTTTCTCAGGAGAGGGCCGTTTCAAAGAGGCGAGTCTGTCCCAAAGTTCTTTCAGTTTCGCCAGCAGCGAAGCCCAGAGACTGGGATCTGTGGAGGGGTCGGCCAGAAGGGCAGCGATCTCTGCGATTTCTTCCTCCAGCCGTTTCGCCTCTTCGGCGGCTTTGTCGTCTAGATCCTTCAGCTTGACCAGCACTGGAACCAGATCCTCCTTCTGCTTCATCCGCTTCTGCCATTCTTCCGCGTCCGTCTTCAGAGGTGCCGAGTCGACGCCGCACTTGACCAGCTGCCGATCGCGCGACGAGGGCGACTCCAGGCGCAACGTCAGCGTCGACAGCTCTTCGTTCAGGTTGTCTTTCTCCGAGGCCAAGGTTTCCAGGTTCGATTGGATGGACGCCAGCTCTTCAGGCGACATGGTCGCAGAAGGCTGGCAAGCCTGCTCGCCCTGCTTCAAGAGCGCCAGCTTGGTGGCAGCCGACTCAGCGGCCGAGCGGAGCGACTGCTCGTCGTTGATTTCGTCCGATAGGGTATTGCGCAGGGCCTGGACCGCAATTTTGTCCAGTGTGACACGACTACGCACGATTTCACACAAATGCTTGATTACCTCGCTGGCATTGTGGAGATCAGCTTTGCGGGAACGCAGCTGTGACACTTCGTCCAGCGGCCACTTGATCGGCAGCAAAGAAGCGGCCGACGATTCAAGCTCCGACAAAGCAGAGTCGATGGGACCCGTCAGACGGTCGATATTGCTCTAAACAACGTGGCAAAGTGCCGTAACCCGAGCACGTCGGGAGACAAAGAGCATAAAACACGACAACGCACCTCTACAGCAGGCAGATCTTCCAATCTCTCAGCCAGATCTTTCAGGCCCTTGTCTCGTGAGGCGGCGTTGTTGGCCTCGACGTCGTCCAGCGCCTTCCTCAGGTCGTGCAGCTGCGGCAGCAACTTCTCCAGAGCAGCCTCGCGTTCGATCAAGGCGGCGACGGCGTCCGGAAGTCGGCTGGACAACTCGTCGAACCTTTGCTTCGCTGCCGCCGACTGTCCCAGTGGTTCTTCGCCCGGCAGCTCGGCCCCCAGACTCGACAGCTCGTCCAACTTCGAGGGCAGGTCTGAGGAGGACTGGCGCTCCAGGGCTCCGGCGACGGCAGCTAGCGACTGCGCCGTCGCGTCCGGGCTCCCCAGCTGGTCCTGGGCGCCCTCGAGAGCGGCGCCCAGTCTCTCCAGTTGCGACTCAACCTCCCTTAGCAAGGAGTCGAAGGCGCCCAGACGGTCCAGCTGCGAGCGCGCCTTCTCCACAGCAGACTGCAGAAACGACAATGAAACTGACTCAACGATTACAGGTGAAGCGTGAATAATCAATACAAATGTGTACGTTTGTGGACGAGAGGACGTCGTCGGTTCTCCGTCGGAAGTCGTCGACTTGACTTCTGGGCTTCTCCAATGGCTGAAGCGCCTCCGCCAGTCTGCCCAGGTTCGCAAGTGGCTCCTCCAGCGTCGACGCCGACACCTTGATATCCTGAATGACGCGGTAGTGCATGCACCACGTGCGGCAGCCGTCGTGGCAGAACCAGGTACACAAAGGCAAAGGTCATCCTCTGGGTGACTGGGTCTGCTTTGCCAAATGAACATGCTAATCTAATTTAGAAAGGCTGCGAGTTCACTTTGTACATTAACCAGACACCACCTATCCTTCACCTATTAGCCAATCTCCACCGTAGACCGACCTGAAGTGCGTCCAACTTGGCCGCCAATGCCTCCGTCGAGGGTTCCGCAGTCGGAGACGATGGAGGTGCCTCCTCTTCATGCTTTAGCTTCTTCCCCTTCTTGCGCTTCTTCTTCTCGTCCGCAGCGGCCGACTCAGGCGGTGTAGCACTTGCCAGACAACTGTTCAATCGGCCTTCGATGTCCGAGAGGCTCGAGCCGAACTCGGACGCTTCGCGGTCGAATTCGTCGAGGAGGGACTTCTTCTTGTTGGCGAGCTCGCCCAACTGCTCCGCCTGCTTCTTCAGTTGGACAATGCTGTCGTCTGGTTGGATGGCAGGACGGAGGTCTTCAGGAAGGGAAGAGAGCGCCTCTTGTTTAGTCTTGTCTTGCTCTTCCACAGAGGGCAGTCTGGACAACAGGGCGGCCAGCCTTTCCAGCAGTGAATCGAGAAGGGAGGGATCGGTGGAAGGGTCGGAGATGGCAGCAGTCAACTGCGCCACTTCATCCTCTGTCTGCCTCTTCTGATTCGCCAGATCTTCGTCCAATTTCTTCAGTTGCAGCAGAGTGGGAACGGCCGCCTCCTTCTCCCTCAGCAGCTGCTGACACCGATCAAAGTCCACTTCCACTCGCGAGGGATCGACGTCGCAGCGGACCAATTGGCGCGCTTGCGTCTGGGGCGACTGGAGGCGCTCCAGAAGTGCACCGATCTCAGCGGCCAGCTTCTCCTTCTCTTGGGAAAGCGTCTAAATGCGGCACCTTTTTTCGCCCGGCCTCAGCCGGGCGAACCCCTACGAGAGCTTAGCGTCCGTGCGTGCGTGCGTTCGTGCGTCACGCTCTCAGATCTCGCCGTTGGTAAGTCGTAGGAAGGAGATCTTGGACTTTATGGATAGGTCTCGACTCACTGAGAATTGCGCTAAGAGTTTCGAAATTCAAAAGTTTGAATTACGCGCGCTACAGTAACCCGAAGGGCAAAACTGAAAACGGCTCTAACTCGCTCGTCTTACGTCGTAGAGCGGCGCGCGATAGGTCAACTAAAAGGTCTCGACGTGCGCTTTCGTTTGGCATTAAAACTTTTGTTAATTACGCAAACACGCAACACGAAAAGCGACATTCTCGCGTTTTTAAGGCAGAAATCGCTCTAACTCGCTCAGCGTGCGTCGTAGGGAGACGATCTTGGGTTGGTTGGATAGCTCTCGACTCACTGATCATTTGATCTTCTATTGGTCGAAACTCAAAAGTTTGAATTTCGGGAGCTACAGTAACCCAAAGGTTTAAAACGCTAAACTTATGTAACTCGCTCGTCTTCCGTCATAGAGAGACGATCTTGAGTTCGTTGAATAGATTTTGGCACACTGATAATTCCGTTAAGAGAACTCGAAATTCAAAAGTTTGAATTACGCGCGCTACAGTAACTCGAAGGTCAAAACTGAAAATGGCTCTAACTCGCTCGTCTTACGTCGTAGAGCGGCGCGCGATAGGTCAACTAAAAGGTCTCGACGTGCTCTTTCGTTTGGCATTAAAAGTTTTCTTAGTTACGCAAACACGCAACACGAAAAGCGACATTCTCGCATTTGTAGCATAGAAATCGCTCTAACTCGCTCAGCGTGCGTCGTAGGGAGACGATCTTGGGTTGGTTGGATAGCTCTCGACTCACTGATCATTTGTTCTTCTATTGGTCGAAACTCAAAAGTTTGAATTTCGGGAGCTACAGTAGCCCAAAGGTTTAAAACGCGAAACTTCTAAAACTCGCTCGTCTTCCGTTGTAGAGAGACGATCTTGAGTTTGTTGAATAGGTTCCGGCACACTGATCATTCCGTTAAGAGAAGTCGAGATTCGAAAGTTTGAATTTCGCGAACTACAGTAACTCAAAGGTTCAAACAGCAAATCGGCCCTAACTCGCTCGTCTTACGTTGTAGAGCGGCATTCGTTCGACCGTTTGAAAGCTTACGTTGAGGCAGTTGTTGAACGGTCATTCCTAAAGAAATACTTTTGTTTTTTTAAACCCTTGTCTTACGAACAACTTTACCTGCTAAAAAATTAATCCCGGGCGATCCCAATGTTGCCTTGCAACAACCGCTCAGAAATGCGTGTGTCTTGCTCAAAAAATTAATCCCGGCCGATCCCAATGTTGCACTGCAAGAACCCCTCAGAAAGGAGCGTGTCAGATGTAGCGCATGAATAGTGGACTCCGGGCAGGCGCGCGTCATATCGGAAAGGCTTCGAAACACTTTACAAAAGTATCCACTCTTTTACTCTTCCACTTAAAAAACACTCACAAACCACTCTCTATTAATAAAACAACTCAACTTTTTTAAAACAGCTTGTTCACTCCATGCAGTACAATTCCTTCCCAAGGAAATATTGTGTACTGTATTCCTGACTATCAAAGATATAACCTCTAGGTTCGATTTGAGGAAGTCGAGTTCTTCGGGCGAGAGGTCGGCCGTCGGTCTGCACGCCTGTTCTCCCTGTTGAAGAAGCGCCAACTTCGTCTCCGCCGACTCGAGCGCCTCTCGCAGAGACTTCTCGTCGGCGATTTCATCGTCCAGTCGCTTCGCCAACTCCTGACAGTTTGTAACCAAGTGCATTGCAGTCATACCCTGCAGGCACCATCAGACCGAGAAGTCTACCGTAGTTCTGCTGTCGACATCGTCCTTCTGACGGCGCAGCTGCTGCACTTGTTCCGTTGGAGACTCCAGTGGAAGCAGCGACGACGCCAACGACTCCAACTCTGTCAAGCTCGGCTCTACCGATTCCGACAGCTGCGCCAAGTGATCCTGGAATTAGTGATGACACTATGAATTGCACAGATTGACAGATATGCATACGTATGTATATGTACATATACTAATACACACACTGTTTGTATATATGTATCCCGATATGAATGGGAATGGGCCCCTGATGTGGGCTATCGAACTGTCAACCTCTGTACAATATTTCTTCAATAAGAAACCCCCCCCCCCCCATTCCACGTGCCGCCCCGACTACTCAGGATACAGTATCATTTTCACTCACTTTCACTGCGCCTTCGTCGGCCGAACGCTCAGGCAGGTCGCGTTGCCCTTTGCTCCAGGAATCGTCCACAGCTGACCCGATGTTGCCAAGCGCTCGCCGCACCTTCTCACTGTCGAACGCAAGCTTCTCCAGCGCATCAGCGCGCTCCTTCAGCGTCGTCGTTAGGAGTGGCAGGCGCTCAGTCAAACCGGCCGTTCGCAGCTTCAAAGTGGCGGTGTCGAGCGACGGCTGCTCCCCTGGCAGTTGCTTCGCCAGCACTTCCATCTGCTCCAGTTGTGGATCGATGGCAGAAAGGTCGTGTTGGCCAAGTGTGTCGGAGACAAATCGGAGAGCGTCCGGTGTGGCTTCAGGATCCAAAAGTAGCTTTTCTGCGCGATCAACGACGTCTTCGGCTTGGTCCAATTGGGCAGCGAGCGACTCTTTGGTGGAATCGAAGGCGGCCAACTGAGCCAGTTGAGAGCGGGTATCATCGACGTCCGAATTGACAGAAGACGCCAGCTGAGCTTTCCTTCTCTGGAAGTCCTCAACTTTTCCCTTCGGCGCTGTCTGTGGCAGTAGCTGGTCTGCGAGTTGGCCGAGCTCCAGAAGCGGTTCATCCAGGGACGCCGCCGAGTTCTTTATGTTCTCGAAGTTGTCCAACTTCGCGGAAAGTTGTTCCGGGTCAGCAGCGGGGGCAGCAGGACTGGTTGGCATTTCCTCGTGCTTCGCCTTCTTGCCCTTCTTTCGCTTTTTCTTTCCCTCCGCCTCTTCTGGTGGTTCAACGGACACCGGCGCGTGCTCCTGCTCCAGGCGCCGTTCGAAGTCAGAGAGTTTGGCGTCGAAGTCCTCGGCCTTCTGATCGAAGTCGTCAAGCAATGTCTTCTTCTGATTCGTCGCTTCACTCAGATCGTCGAGCCGCCTCTGGAGTGCTGCAAGGTGGTCGTCGGGTTGAGTGGGCGCTGACCGGAGCTCTTCAGGCAGACTGGATAGCGCTTCATCTCTTTCCGGTGACGACTCTTTCAGAGAAGCGAGTTTGTCCCACAACGCCTTCAGTCTGGCCAGCAGAGAAGCCCAGAGACTGGGATCTGTCGAGGGGTCGGCTAGAAGGGCAGCGATCTCTTCGATTTCTGCCTCCACCTGCTTCGCTTCTTCAGCGGCTTTGTCGTCGAGCTCCTTGGCCTTGCGCAGAAGTGGCACCAGCTCCTCTTTCTGCTTCAGCAGCTGCTCACACTCGGTCGCTTCCGTCGTCATCGCCATGGGGTCGACGGTGCGCTTGACGAACTGGCGATCGCGCGTCGCCGGCGAGTCGATGCGCTCGGCCAACGCCAGCAGCTCGTCATTCACCTTCTCCTTCTCCGAGATGAGCGCAGCCAGGTTGGACTGCAGCGCTTCCAGTTCTTCCGGAGATATGCTCGCAGTGGGCTGACAGGCCTGTTCACCCTGTTTCAACAGTGCCAGCTTGGCAGCTGCTGATTCGGCTGCCGCAGCCGACGCTTCTTCGTCAGCCATCTCTGTCGCCAAGCTGCTTCCAAGAGCCTGCAATGGGATACAGCAATGTTTTATGTATGTATCACTGTTGGATACTGTGGAGTACCGTATATAGCGAACATCGTTGTGATGATACTCTGTCATTACTGTCAGTCTAGTTGGGCAAGCGAATCGAAGCAGGAACGCAGGGTCAGTCAATCCTCACGGCATTTAAACATTCTTTGGAATAGAAATTACCATATCGAACCTTTGTTTCGCTGTCAACGGTGTCCTTGCGGGAGCGAAGTTCTGCCACCTGGTCAGACGGCCATTTGACGGGCTGCATCGAGGCCGCCGTGGACGCAAGAGCCGCCAGTGACGATTCAATAGGGCCATCAAGTTGGTTCTTGGAACTCTAGATACACAGAGTGCACTGTGTCTGATGGTACGACGCAGTCAATCGATGGAAAATAAAAGCAGCGAAGCGCCGACGAACCAATATGAATGACAGTCGACACCGTCATACCTCCACAGCAGCCAAGTCGTCTTTCGCCTCTGGCATTTCCCTGAGGCCCTTCTGGCGAACGGCAGCGTTGGCGGCGTCGACGTCGTCCAGCGCCCGCTTGACCTCGTCGGCGTCGAAGACGCACTTCTCCAAAGCGCCAGCGCGATCCTTCAACGACCCCAGAGCGTCTGGAATTCTGCCAGCCAGCTCGCTCGCTGTCTGCTTCTGGGACGCCGCTTGAGATTTGGGCTCCTGGCCAGGCAGCTCTTCAGCCAGACGCGAAAGTTCGTCCAATTTCGGCTCCAAGTCAGCCAGCTGTTGCTGCTGTCGTTCCAACGACGCAGCCAGGGCGGCGGCCGACTCTGCGGTGGAGTCTGGATTGGCCATCTCGTCCTGGGCGCCGTCCAAAGCGGCGGCTGGCTTCTCCAAATGAGAGCCCACTTCCCGCAGCAGCGAGTCGAAGGCACCCAACTGGTCGAGCTGTCCGCGCGCCTGCTCGATGGCCGCCTGCAAGCGACGAGTGCGCACTGACATATGTACAGGGCGTTTTTTGCGAGACGGCGTAGCGGCTGCTCCGTAAGAGCTAGCGATCGGTGTTTGATATTAATTGAAACCTTATTATGGGTCCTACAGCTGCCATTGATTTTAAATGGAATCGGTCAAGGAACGGCAAAGTAGCGGCGTGCCGATATGTAACATCCGCCTAGAGATTGGCCCAAAATCCTTGCCCAAAGTTAACACGACGAAAATTCTGACATACGCAAGATAAATTTGCCGGACCAACGGTAGAAAAATTGCGCAGGTTTTGTCTTTCGACTGCTAAAAATTTCAAGTTTGACCGATGACGCTACCGCTAGTTATTAGCATTCAAAATGTGGTTGCCCAAAAAAGCGCCCGGTAGACTCGTTCAGTGGCGGATCAAGGATTTTGGAATGGGGGGGCGGAATTTTTGAGGCCACAGGGGGGACCAAGATGCTATAAAAGCACATAAAGAAAATTTGCGCCGCAGGCGAAAATTTTTGCCGAGTTTGGCCTGTGTTGATACAAAAATGCTTTAAAAATAGCGCCGCTGGCAAATATTAGGGCCGATTTTGGCCTATTTTGGTACAAAAGTGCTATAAAATAGCGCGCAGGCAAAAATTTTGGCCGATTTTGGTACAAAAGTGCTATAAAATAGCGCCGCAGGCAAAATTTTTTGCTCTTGAGGTGCTGCCGCGCAATTTTTTTTTCTCGAGAGGGGAAATGGGGGAGGGCGGTTTGGCCGAATGGGGGGGGCGGACGCACAACCGTCCCCCCCCCCCCCCTAGATCCGCTACTGGACTCGTTTGAAGTCGAAGAGGAGACAAGCTCACATTGGCCGAAGACATGAGTTGGTCTGTCCTTTGCTGGAAGTCGTCCACCCGATATCGAGGCTTCTCCATAGGCGCCAGCGCGGCCGCCATTCTGTCGAGGCCGGCAAGAGGCTCGGGTAACGACGACGCCGACATCTTGATGTCCTGCACGCAGAACTGATGTCAGCGAATCAACGTCATTGAGAGTAGGCAAGGAATCACACCACCACATTTGTTAAATGCTTTGAACAATTCTAGCGGGCCCACAAATGGTCACTGTTCAGTCGATGTTAGTTACAATGAAGTTACTACTTACTAGGTATAGCAATATTCTGACAAAGCTAGAACTGCCGAAGAAGGAAGAAAGGAAGAAGGAAGGAGGAAACTGCGGCCTGAACGCATGGCTTCATCCGAGAGCCCAACGCCGTCCATGGGGTCGGCCACGGTGACGACGACGGAGACGCCGACGGCCGTGGAGAGGGAGGCGACGCTGCGCCTGCGCCAGGAGCAGCAGCAGGAAGAGCGGCCCCACGTGACCTGGGCGGCGGACGTAGTCGACAACGAGCACCTGGGCCGACAGAAGTCCAACTGCTGCTGCATCTACACACCGCCCAAGAAGTGGCCAGAGAAAGGCGACGACGCCGACGGCGACGACAAGGGAAGCGGCGGCGGCGGCGGGAAGCTGCCCGACAAGTGGCGCGAGGAGGAGACTGAGCACTGCCGAGGTCACACGCCCATCCAAGCCGACCATGGACAGCAGCAGCAACAGCAGGGAGGCGGCGGTTGCTGCAGCGGCCACTGACGGAGAGGAAGATGATAGAAAAGACGCGGTGATACTGTGATCCTAGACCGGTCGACGAAGAAGACGGCAGTGATGTGCGCTCGCTTGTTCGTGCGATATGAGCGCGGCGCGCGTGCCCCTGTCTGAGCGAAGAAGGGTCGACTCGAACGTCAGGCTTAGACACTAGAAGCGCTACTCTTAAACAAAGACACGCTAAAACACGCTATTTGGCCTCACAAATCCACATGCAAAGATAGATTATGTTAGATATTTCGGCGTAAAATCACTCGCCTGACGCTATTACAAGCTAAGAATGTCGGCCAATCCAATCAATCAAGCAACATACGGTATTGAGCAACATAATGTACGTAATCGAGCATTCCTGGACCCACTTGTAGTTTGTCCAACTTGGCTGCCAGCGTCGCCGTCGACGGTCCGGTCGCCGGAGGCGTCGCGGGAGTGTCGTCTTCGCGCTTCGACTTCTTGCCCCTCTTGTGCTTCTTCTTCTCTGCAGGAGCAGGTTCAGTGGGTGTGGCGTCCGCAAGGCAACTCTCCAACTGATTCGCGAGGTCTGACAAGTTCGAGTCGAACTGAGACGCTTCGCGGTCAAACTGGTCGAGAAGCGACTTCTTCTTGTTGGCGAGCTCGCCCAACTGCTCCGCCTGCTTCTTCAATTGAACAATGCCGTCGTCTGGTTGGATGGAGGGACGGAGGTCTTCGGGAAGGGAAGAGAGCGCCTCTTGTTTGGCCTTGTCTTGCTCTTCCACAGAGGGCAGTCTGGACAAAAGAGTGGCCAGCCTTTCCAGAAGCGAGTCCAGAAGAGATGGGTCCGTCGTTGGATCTGCGATGGCAGCAGTCAACTGCGCCACTTCCTCCTCCGTCTGTCTCCTCTGCTCCGCCAGGTCGTCGTCCAACTTCTTCAGTTGTAGAAGAGTGGGAACGGCCGCCTCCTTCTCCCTCAGCAGCTGCTGACACCGATCGAAGTCCCCTTCCACTCGCGAGGGATCGACGTCGCAGCGGACCAACTGGCGCTCTTGCGTCTGGGGCGACTGCAGACGATGGCGCAGCTCGGCCATCTCGCCCGCCAGCTTCTCCTTCTCATCGGAGAGCGTCTGAAACAAATTGTAAGGTCAACTCTCCTGTTGAACTCGACCGTCTACTGTACAACCAAGTGACTACCTCCAGATTCGATTTGAGGAAGTCGAGTTCTTCGGGCGAGAGGTCGGCCGTCGGTCTGCACGCCTGTTCTCCCTGTTGAAGAAGCGCCAACTTCGTCTCCGCCGACTCGAGCGCATCTTCTAGAGACTTCTCGTCGGCGATCTCCTGACCCAGACGGTCGTCCAAGTTCTGTGATAGAGCGGTACATGTTCAGCAGGAATAAGTGGCAAACTCCAGTCCTCTCAGCCCCTTACCGGTCAAACTTCCCGCTACTGAATCTACACTGCTACCGTAGTGAAACTAAGGGTGTCGTGGTGAGACCCAAGTATAAAGCGCAATTTCAGAGTTGCACTACATACGCGTACCATCACATCTACATACCACTAACGCTCACATACGATAAACATCACAATCGGGAAGCCGTGATGTCTCAGTCACAGGCCACGTGGCGGCAACAGAGTGCCGATCCCGATACTTGCTATTTATAGAAAGAGGTATTGTTAGGGCAAGGTACACACCTTTGTCTCCCGTTCGGCCTCCTCTTTCAGAGCTCGCAGTTGCGCCACCTCCTCCGTTGGGCGGCCGGCTGGCAGGGAACCGGCCAGCGATTCGAGCTTCGACAGACCCGATTCTATGGACCCGGAAAGGTGATCGCCATCCGCACGAGTGACCCCCAAGTCGGCAATCCTTTCAAGAAGGTCGCGCTGGCCCTTCTCTCTCAGGTTGGCATTCTCCGCTCTGATGGCGTCCAGAGCGCGCCGAAGCGCCTCCGAATCCAACGAGAACTTCTCCAGAGTGGCGGCGCGATCATTCAACGACGCCACGACCGAGGGAAGGCTCTGCGACAGCTCCTTCGCCTTCTCTTGCGCCGCAGCCGCCTGCGCGAGTGCTTCGTCTCCCGGCAGGCCCTTCGCCTTCGACGCCATCTCCTCCAGCTGGGAATCAGTGGGCGACAGATCGACTGCCCCAACTGAAGCGGCAGCAGCTCTCAGTTCTTCGGGCGCTGCGTCTGGGCGCGACAGCAATTCCTCCGCCCGGAGGAGGTCCGACTGCGCCTCGTCCAGCGATTTGTCCACCGCCTGCTTCGCGCTGTCGAAAGCAGCCTGCTGGTCGAGTTGGGTCTGGGTGTCGGCCAGAGAAGCCTGAAACGACGGTGAAACAACGCCCGTCGTCGTCAAATCTCCCAACCGAAGCAACAATATTGTACGAACGAACAGCGAGAGAGGTGTCGAGCGACTCCTTCCTTAGATGGAGGCTGTCAGTCCTGTCATTGGGCGCCTTCGTTGGAAGCAGCGAATCGGCCTGCTCGCGAAGTTGATTCAAAGGCTCGTCCAGCGCCGCCGAACCGTTTTGGATATCCTGAATGGGGGCAGTCATTCTCCACAATCATTCCCACATTACACAAACACCGACAATCCTGCTTCACTTGAACAAGAGCTGCAAGAAGAAGTATGCAGTACCTGCAGATCAGCCAGGCGGGCGGCCAGCTCGTCAGGGCCAGCTGCAGCCACAGGCATCTCTGCTACTGATGGCTCTTCGTCGTGTTTGGGCTTCTTCCCTTTCTTTCGTTTCTTCTTGGCGTCCGGGACAGCAGCTTCCTTTCCAGGGTGACCTGGAGAAGCCGGCGCGACGTGTTGCGCAAGGCGCTGCTCAAGGTCGGAGAGAGCGGTGTCAAAGTTGTTGGCCTTGCCGTCGAAGTCGTCCAGTTGTTGCTGCTTCTGACTCGCCTTTTCGGCCAGATCGTCCAGGCGCTTCTGCAGCACCTCCAACTGGACGGCGGGTTCTTCCTCTGGGCGCAACTCTTCAGGCAGCGCTGAGAGCGCCTCCGTCTTCTCCGGAGAAGGTTCTTTCATCGTGGCCAGCTTATCCCAAAGCGCCTTCAGCCTAGCCAATAAGGAGGCGAAGAGACTGGGATCAGTAGACGGATCGGACAACAGGGCAGTGATTTCGTCGATTTCCGCCTCCAACTGCTTCGCCTCGTCCGCAGCTTGACCATCGAGGCTCTTGAGCTTCAGCAGCGCCGGAACCAACTCCTCCTTCTGCTTCAGCAGTTGCTGACACTCGTCCGCTTCCGATCTCAGCGCCGCTGGGTCGACGGCACACGTGATGAAGCGGCGATCGCGCGCCTCTGGTGATTCCAGTCGTTGCGTCAGAGCAGACAATTCTTGATCCAATTTGTCTTTCTCAGAGGCCAATACTGCCAGATTGGACTGGAGCCCCTCCAGCTCTTCAGGGGACATCGTGGGCGACGGCTGGCACGCCTGCTCGCCTTGCTTCAGAAGTCCCGCCTTGCTTGCAACGGCCTCGGCCGCCTCCCGAAGCGACTTCTCGTCGGCGATCTCGCTCGACAGGCCATCGAACAGAGCCTGCAACAGTGCAACATTTCCATTGATCGAGTCATTACACTCGTGTCTACTATGCTACGGGCTTGCTGCTACTGTCGAAATAGCGAATTGCGTCCCAGTGCACAACCTTTCGTCATAAACAATTGAAAATGCACGGCCGATATTCACGACAGCCCCTCCCACAGCCCCTTCCCCCTATCTTCCATTGCATATTGCTTGGATGCTCAGTAGTTTAGCGTACTCGGGACCCACTCAGTTGATTTCAGCAACAACGTAATGGAACCATCGCTAAGAAACACCCCCCCATTCGCAAACTTCGTAATGCGTACCCACTCAGTTGATTTCGACGACACGCCTGTGTTGTAGACATTAGGGAAGTCCTAAAAATCCAAGCACCCCCCTGAAACGTCAAAAAGTACTGGAATTCGGGCCTCTCAGACCCCCCCAAAAAGCGAAACGTCCCCCCTGGCCCGGTCGGGCTCCTCACAGAGCCGGACGGGAGGGGGCCCTTCTCTTAAGAGCCGGTTCGGCCGCCCGCGAGCCTCATGCGTGAGCAAATTTGCAAACCAGGCAAGTCGTCCGGGGGACGCAGTATACTCCACAAATTTGAACGGTAAAATCTGAATGAGTGCACCCCTTTTACTGACTGCGTGCACCCCTTTTACTGACTGAGTGCACCCAACACAAATCTGGCCGGCGTCCAGAATTACTGACTGCGTGCACCCCACAAAATTACTGACCGAGTGCACCCCACTCATCGGCACTCTTGTGACGGGCGCCCTATAAACTTCAAGCAGGATTCTCGTTTGAATTCAGGCTATGCTTAGGCTCGCCCTGCGCCCACAGTGCACAAGAGTCAGTCGGCGTCGCAGTCTGGCGGGTCGAAGCTTAGGCTTAACGCGACCGGTGACCGACTTCAGGGCCCTGAAGTTGGTGGTCGCGCTAAACCTCAGCTGAGACCCGCCAGACTGCGACGCCGACCGAGTTTTAGTGCAAACTGTAAGTGGAATTAACACTCCTCCATCTTATTCACCTGCTCCTGCTCAGGCCGCTGTGCCCCTTCTATGCACTCGCTCCATATCAGAAGTGAAGGGCGGTCAGGCTCACGGGGTGCACTCAGTCAGTAATTTTATTGGGTGCACGCAGTCAGTAATTCTGGATGCCGGCCAGATTTGCGTTGGGTGCACTCAGTCAGTAAAAGGGGTGCAAGCAGTCAGTAAAAGGGGTGCACTCATTAAGTGTCGTCCAATTTGAACTCCTTTGCACGGTGACTCCTCTCCTGTTGTGGCCTCCTGACACACCCAATCACAAAACTAATGCCGAATTCGTGATCCACATCCCAGAATACCCCAGAATCGACATACAACACCCCTAACTTCCTATGGACTAGCAGAACCAAAATTCTGCACTTGGGGTACGGTAGCATGCGAATTCGTCATAGGTACGCTGAAACATCATCTAAACGCTAAACGAATGCCAAATTCGTAATCAGCGCCCCCGAAAACCCCAAAATCGAGTATAATATCGCGAAAGTCGACCCGACACCCAATATTCAAATGGACGCGGCTGGGTTACTGTAGCTCTGCAAATTTGCCAAAAACACTTTTCTGGACCATATTTCAACGTAGAATCGTTTGAAACCACTTTTTAACCGATTCGGTAACGCATTCTAGCGCTACAGACGCTGAAACGCGAAAAGTGCAATTTTTGACCCCGGAGTCAAAAAAGTTCCACCAAGATAACTTTTTTGTGTCTCAACCGATTTTCTCCGTTCATGGCTCATTCGATAGAGGACATCTGGGAAGGAGCACCAAAAGCGATCTCGCGGCTCTAGCTGCTACCAATGGCGCACAGCAAACCGTCAAAGTCGGAAAATAGCGAAAAGTCGCGAATTTTTCAAATTTGGCGCCAAAATGGGTCCCGCAGCGATCCAATTCTTTTTTTGCGGGCTAGATATTATCGAGTACTACAACACATCAAAAGATAGTATATACCATTATATGCAACTTTTTCGAGTTCTACCTTGCTCAACCCATTTTTCAGTACTTTGAAAATTTAAATTTTTGAATTTCCCGCCAACGGGGTCCCGCAGCGCGACCCCATATGTCGTGCAGGTTGCCCACCCACCATAGATGGGCAAGGTCCAAAACTTAGACCTGGCAGGTCCCAGACCCAATGCGTAGTGGTCAATCGGGAGTCACAAATTATCCTAAACCGAAGCAAAATTAGTGGGTCAACAAACAGACTGAGAAATCTTGATGTGCCATTGTGATAAGAAGATAGTAAAACAATTTGCAAATAATAACTTATGACTATAGGATACACAAAATGACAGAAAATTCATGCACCGCAGGCAAAAAATTTTTTGAATTCAGAGATCAAACACCAAGGAAGTGGAGTGAAAATAGCGCAGCAGGCAAAAATTTAATTTTATGGTAAAAGATTTACAGAATCTGCACAAATATGCAATCATGTGCCCAAATTTCTTGGTCGGCATGCGTAGTGGTCCGGATTGGCCTTGCGTAGTGCGTAGTCCTCCCAGAATTAAGGGTTGGATTTGCCAACCCTTGCCAACCCTATGCCCATCTATGCCACCCACTAGGCCTACCCAACGCAAAAGACTGTTTGGAAATCGGCCGCTTCACGCGCGAGCTACATCCGTTGCAATTTTCTGCGTTTCGCGCACAATCGCTATATACTCCACACTTTTTTGTGGAGTATAAAAATGCATGACCAAAATAGTGCGTGGACCATTTTCCCTATGACAACGTTACCAAATACAGCCCGCGCTCTTTCGCTACACGAATCATCCCGTTGCATGACACCTCCCGCGCGCCTAAGTCGAAAGTCTGGAGCCATGTTAAACAGCTGACGCAACACGTCAAAATGGCATGGCAAAATAGCAATGTTAGCGCTAGCCGAGATTACGGTAGCCGAGCGATTCGAGCTGCATACTTTCTGCCTCAAAGCAATACTTTTTACATCGATCAACTTCCCTGCAAGTTTTGCAGAGGATTACGGTAGCCGGGATTACGGTAGCCGCGCGATTCGAACCGCCCCAAAGCGATCGCATGGAAAACATGCGGATTCGCGCGTTCGCGAGGTTAAGGCTTACTACCTATCGTCGCGTCGGGCGTAATTTCCGCGCTCGCGTCCCTCCCTACCTTCGCCTAGGGGGCTCCGAACGGAGCTGGACGAGAGCGGGCGCCTTCCCCTAAGAGCCGGTTCGGCCGAGCCGCCCGCGAAAGGGGTCCCAATCCAAAAGATTCGTGCGTTTTGATGTGTATATTAAACGAATTTTTACATTATTTTTTTCACAGCAAGCACACATTTACAAATTACGCATACATGTATCACTGCATAAATCCGGGATTATACGAACAACTAATCATTCCCATTCCTTCAACATCCACCTGCGCTGGATATAGCCCTAATATGCGTAAATTTAAGCTTTCGGCTGGATTGGTTGCAAAATTTACCATTATTTGCATTGTGCCCATCCTTTGCTCCTCGTCGTCATCGTCGTTCGGTTGTTCTTCAACGTGTTGGATGGGACCTCTCGCGGTGCTAGCTATGGCGTTAGAGCCCGATAGATTAACAACAAAAAGAGTATAGTCATACTGCCAGTCCGCATACGACAAAGGTGAAAAGAAGCGGCCTCCTGCGAGCTCGTTGGCCAGCGTCAGCAGGCGTAGGTACCATAATCTGTTGTTGCACTCGGGCAGTTTGCCTGGTATATAGTCAAATCTCGCCTGAGATAGTTCTTCCATAGGTATTTGTTGTCCGTCAACATTAATGCTCAATTTGGAAATGGAGCAGTTTGGCATTTCAAAAGAATTCTTGCTTTGATCTAATTCTGTAGCGCTCTTAGTAAAGAATGCTACTAGGTATTTGGGTAACTTCCCTTGCGACACTTGAGTGGTAAAATTGCTCGTTCCCGCCTTAATGAAGTGTGGCCCGTTAATTGCCCACGTATCAAACTGGTATTTTAACATTCGATTGGCTTTCAGCAGATCGATTATGCGGCTAGTAAATTGTTCTCTTAGAGTCAAGTGCTCAACTACCAACTGAGCCTTGAGAACTTTCAATGCGTAAGACTCCCCCTGTTTGACGTCACCTTGCAAGCGCATTTTATCACTTCCATGATTGAGTGTTAGTGTTAGATCGACAAACGGTGGTAAACAGAGAAGTTTTTGGCTTTTGCCAAGCAATGCAATATCCAGCGGCACTAAGATGGTCGACTCGATTATGTCACCGCTCTGCGTCTTATTGTATCTGCTGGTCCAACCGGGATTCTCTACAGTAAGTTGAAAGAAGCTGCTGTCATCTGGATAGTAAAATGAGCTCGCTCTTAACATATTGTCCTTGGTTTCTTGGTCGTAGCTGAGAAGGTTTTGTATATAGGAGATGTAATGCTGAAAGCCGGGTCTAGTCTGCACGATCATTCCATTTAGCGCCAATGTGATATTATCAAAAGCGCACAAAGGGAGTAGATTGCATGCTGCTATTTTGTCTTCAGCCTTGACATTACTGTCATCTGAGGCCTTTTGAATCCTCCAAACTAGTCGTAGGTACATAAACAGAGAAAGCCATGTAGTGTGTCTGGGGCCGATGTAAAATTTAATTTGTCCATCATTCTCACTCATATATTGAGGCTCTATAATCGCTTGATTGATAGCTAAGACATCGGAATGGGCCAACGCTACTGTAGATGCTGGGCTACCTCCTCTTTTACGTTTGACTGGTGTCATTTTGGTTCTTGCGACGTCTCTTTGCCCGCTTTTTCTTGTTGTTAGTCTGTTGTAGAAGTTGTTGTTGTTGTAACTGGGCTAATCGAAATGCAGTCTGACGAGCCTTTGACAACTCGGTATTAAATTCCTTCTTTTTTACACTAACAGGTTTTCGTACTTTTCTCTTCTCTGGCACTTTTTTGCTTTTCTTTTGCTTCATATTGACTAATGATTAAACTAATGAATGTACACTCGGATGATACGCTTAAATAGTGCTTAATTTTCTATTACATTTTTTAAGGCTAGAATGGAATCAATCGCCAAAAGTGTAAGTGAAAGTTAAAAGTGACTCTGTTGTCATCGAATTTTACTAAATCCCCTGTAGTTGCCGACTTCAGACTGAACTTCATTTCGGTGATCTGCGTTCTCGATGGGACTTTGTGGTGCATGGAATGAAATTTGCGTTTCACAACACTTTCTTTCCCGTAAGGTGTTACCTCGTCCAGCATCAAGAGTACATTTTGGAACTTGCCAGATACGATAGTGCACGGTTGAACAAAATCGACATCTAAGTAATACCTATCGCAGTCCTCTTTTGGCCAAGCAGTTAGCACTGTTTGACTCTTTTTGATGAGGACTGGATAATCTGCACTCCTGCGCAGACCTAACTTTTCCGCAATTTCTGCAGAAATTACCAAACGGTCACTTTTAGCCTTGAGTTGAATAACACCTTTGCTCAAGAGTTTCAAGTCCATAACAGGGTTGTCATCAACTCCACCACATATTTCCATTAAATAGCTTATGTAGTCCTTCAAATTACTTTTGTGACTGGGTGGTACAGCGAGTTGTTTCTCTTCCTTAGTTTCAGCGTTAAGCGATTTGATTGTTCCTCCCGGGTAGGGAAATAGGGCGTGTTTTATAAACCAGTAGTATGAACTTACACCACAGTGCCAGTCGTTCGTTGTGTCGGGGGAGCAACTTTTCGATGTTAAGTCTATACCAAGATTAATAGGAAACGGACATAAATAACGAAATGTCAAACCATTCTTTCCAATGGTATCCAAAACTGCGTTCTTATCAGAGATTAGCAGAGAGAAAAAGGGTTGGTCTGTATCCATGTTTACTTTGTTTGCCAGAAAACGATTGGTGATACTGATTGCTTGGAGTTCACTTATTCACTTTTATAGGATCTATAGAAAATTTATATAGCGCGCCATCTGTTCCTCTCTTCGTCTCTTCCTCCTCTTTTTCTTCTTGTTATTGTTTGTAAGAGGCTGTATTCTGGTGCGATTCTGTTGAATTTCCGAATCGGCAGCTATTTCTGTCGTCTGTTCATTAGTGCTGGAAAGAATATCCCCACTCTTTCGGCTTTTGTCTCGCCTTTTCTCCTTTGCGACCTGTTGAGCTCTCACAATGGAGCTGTGGTGGAGTGAGTTCTTACCACCTCTAGGGAAATATATTGCTGTTGTTCTTCCTTTCTATCTTTTTGTTTTGATAGCAGCTTTAACAATTCATCAAACTTCTCATTTCCATCCATTCCACCGGCGTTCAAAATATTTAACATATTGTTCTTGAGTTCCATGTATTCGGAGAGTATATATAATTTTTCAGCAAAGTCGTCTCCAATACAAGCCTTTTTACTATTAGATATTACTACATATGCTTCTTGCTGATTTTCCATTTTGCCATTTGCGTTTAACTAAAACTGAAGACTTGGCCTTTGAGAGCATACTTTATGCGTCTTTTAAATTTCTAAAGGACAATTGTTCGATCGTCTTGCGCACGCGTTATGCATTGTCATCCCGACTGCGCTTCATCGAGCAGCGCGAAGTTCGCGTCAGATGTAAGCTACCCTATCTGGTCGCCAAAGTTCAGCACGATCGGTCGAAGCGGGCTCGAGAAATGCTACGCGGAAGTTCGGTTGCTGTCCGTATCCATTGCACGCTATGTGCCGCATTGCTACGCTCGAATATGCGTTTAAGAGCAGCTGCCGTCAACGAATAGGGCTGCGGGGCACTCGACTACGTATTTGAGAGCAGCTCCTGCCGCTAGCAACGTTGCTTCTCGCCCCGCTCAACTGCATAATTGCGAACAGCTGTTAGAGAGGGCTATGTACAATCTATGTCTTAGTGCGCTCGCATATAAAAGGCGCGATTGGAAAGCAGCTGTTGCCACTAGAATGGACTAGTGGTATAATGCTAGGCTAAGACGAGGATGCTTGCGAGTTCAAATCTAGCTGCTAACAAAACAAATTTTGTTACTAGGGAACTTAATTTGTAGAAGAATCAGAAACTTGTAGTGTAGATTAGAACTTGATGACTCATCTATAATGCCACGTCCAGCCACGCATACACCTTCTAATGCATCAGGCGAGCTCACCCTGATGGATACTGTAGCATAGGCTGTGTAAGGTTAGACAAGTGCTGCAAGTAATATTTCATTATTAGTTACAGTATACCACCAAAATCAACGTATGTGAAAGAACATTATTAAATGTTGAAAAGGGTTAATGTTAACCCCTTGCAGACCACATATTTGGGATCTATGACTGTACGCTACGCGCTATCGCGATATACCTAAGTGTTACCCTAACGCGCTATCTGGGATATACCCTAATGTTACCTCGCCGATGTTACTTTAAAAATCTCTCGCGCAGAGCCGTACCTTTCCCGGCGTACTCGGTAGAAGTGAAGGATACTGCCTGGGCAACGAGCGAGAATCTGACAGTTGCAGTTGAAAATGTTGCTGTTTGTAGCAGGAGTAACTGGCGCATCACGCGTTCGTAGATAGATACCTTCGCGGAAAGTTCGGCTCGAACCGTCTACTATGGGAAGGGCGCGTGGCTCGTATCCAGCCCGTTCGGAGCCCATCGCCGCTAAAGGGACGAGGCGCGTATCGTCGGATCGCGCCGAGGGTAAGTACACTTTTGCACTTTCCCCTATTGCGCCCTGAAGAGAAAGGCGAGCTGCGTTTTCGACTGCTACGATCAACATAGATCTGCGGAAGCGCCCTTTCGCGGGCGGCTCGGCCGAACCGGCTCTTAGGGGAAGGCGCCCGCTCTCGTCCAGCCCCGTTCGGAGCCCCCTAGGCGAAGGTAGGGAGGGACGCGAGCGCGGAAATTACGCCCGACGCGACCGTAGGTAGTAAGCCTTAACCTCGCGAACGCGCGAATCCGCATGTTTTCCATGCGATCGCTTTGGGGCGGTTCGAATCGCGCGGCTACCGTAATCCCGGCTACCGTAATCCTCTGCAAAACTTGCAGGGATGTTGACCGATGTAAAAAGTATTGCTTTGAGGCAGAAAGTATGCAGTTCGAATCGCTCGGCTACAGTAATCTCGGCAGCGCTGTGAATAATATTGCTATTTTGCCATGCCATTTTGACATGTCGCGTCAGCTGTTTAACATGGCTCCAGACTTTCAGGCGCGCGGGAGGTGTCATGCAACGGGATGATTCGTGTAGCGAAAGAGCGCGGGCTGTATTTGGTAACGTTGTCATAGGGAAAATGGTCCACGCACTATTTTGGTCATGCATTTTTTGCAAATTTGCTCACGCATGAGGCTCGCGGGCGGCCGAACCGGCTCTTAAGAGAAGGGCCCCCCTCCCGTCCGGCTCTGTGAGGAGCCCGACCGGGCCAGGGGGGACGTTTCGCTTTTTGGGGGGGTCTGAGAGGCCCGAATTCCAGTACTTTTTGACGTTTCAGGGGGGTGCTTGGATTTTTAGGACTTCCCTAATGTCTACAACACAGGCGTGTCGTCGAAATCAACTGAGTGGGTACGCATTACGAAGTTTGCGAATGGGGGGGTGTTTCTTAGCGATGGTTCCATTACGTTGTTGCTGAAATCAACTGAGTGGGCCCGAGTACGCTAAACTACTTGCTCTCACATTATTTTCCCGCTGTGTGCGCTCCTTGTGCGTCCGGAGCTGCGCTGCTTCTTCAGCGGGACTCGTCGATGGAAGCAGCGAGCTGGCACGCGCTTCCAGTTCGGCCATGGACGACTCGAGAGGCTCGGCCAGACGTCCACTGTTGTTCTCGGCGACGGACAAGTCGTCCTCTCTCTCGACCAAATCTCGCCGGCCTTTGTCCCTTGTGGCGGCGTTTGTTGCTTGGATTTCGTCCAGGGCGCGTCGCAGCTCATCGGCCTCCAACGAGAACTTCTCCAGCGCCTCAGAGCGCCCGTTCAAGGCGGCGACGACGCTGGGTAAGCTCTGCGACAACTTCTTCGCCTTCTCTTGCGTCGCCTTCGCTTGCGTCAGTGGCTCGTCTCCAGGTAGAGTTGACGCCATTTGCGTTAGCTGTTCCACTTGAGAATCGATGGGGGACAGATCATGCGCGCCCAGCGAATCCGCCGCTGCTCTCAGTTCACTGGGAGTAGCTTCTGGATTGGCCAGCAGCTCCTCCGCCCGATCCAGTTCGGACTGCGTCCCGTTCAGCATGTCGTCGACGACCTGTTTCGCTCCATCGAAAGCAGCCAGTTGATCGAGTCGAGTCTGGGCGTCGGCCAGAGCATCCTGCAGAAGGCGGAATGCTACTATTGCGGTTCTTAGATAGAGTAACAGTATGACGTAATTGGAATGGCACTTACGTCAAGAGATGAATCGAGTCCATCTTTCCTCTTCTGGAAGTCGTCAGCCCTCTCCTTGGGCGCCTTCGTTGGAAGCAGAGAATCGGCCTGCTCGCGCAGTTGATACAAAGGTTCGCTCAGCGCCGCCGAACGGACTTTGATGTCCTGAAAGAGGACAGTGTTTCTCGATACGCTCAAACCAGTGATACCATGGTTAGCCTGTAGCCACGACATCAAATCAACAACTCAGTCGACTCCCAACCTGAAGGTCAGCAAGGCGAGAGGTTAGTTCGTCAGGGCCGGCAGCAACCACGGCACCTTCTGGCGCTGGCGCTTCTTCCTCGTGTTTGCCCTTCTTCCCCTTCTTTCGCTTCTTCTCCGCGGGAACCGCTTCGCTAGGCTGCGCGGGCGGCGGAAGGTGTTGCGCAAGACGCTGCTCAAGGTCGGTGAGAGCGGCGTCGAAGTTGTTCGCCTTGCCGTCAAAGTCGTCCAGTTGTTGCTGCTTCTGACTTGCCATTTCCGCCAGATCGTCCATGCGCTTCTGCAGCACCTCCAACTGGACGGCAGGCTCTTCCTCTGGTCGCAATTCTGCAGGCAGCTCTGAGAGCGCCTCAGTCTTCTCTGGAGAAGGTTCTTTCAGAGTGGCCAGCTTGTCGCAAAGCGCCTTCAGTCTAGCCAGTAAGGATGCGAGGAGACTGGGATCAGTGGACGGATCGGATAGCAGGGCAGTGATCTCGTCGATTTCCGCCTCCAGCTGCTTCGCCTCGTCCGCAGCTTGACTATCGAGGCTCTTGAGCTTCAGCAGCGCCGGCACCAACTCCTCCTTCTGCTTCAGCAGTTGCTGACACTCGTCCGCTTCCGATCTCAGCGCCGCTGGGTCGATTGTGCATGCGACAAAGTGGCGATCGAGCGCTTGTGGCGATTCCAGGCGTTGTGTCAGAGTCGACAGTTCTTCCTCCAGTTTGTCCTTTTCAGAAGCGAGCACCTTCAAGTTCGACTTGAGCTGCTCCAGGTCTTCTGAAGACATGGTAGCAGTCGGTTGGCATGCCTCTTCGCCCTGCTTCAGCAGCGCCATCTTGGTGGAGACGGCTTCGGCCGCTTCTTTCAACGACTTCTCGTCCGCCACCTCCTTGGAGAGGTCGTCACGCAGCGTCTGAAACGATGCACTTTACTGCAGCTATACCAGGTCTTTCGAAACGCCAGCCTCCCCCTCCACAGCGCGCTGTGCAAAAGCTAGCAAGGTTATACTTGCACACATGGTACATTGATGTCTTGACAACTCTGATGCAAATATTCAGCACTCTACCTCAACCCATGCGCAAATGCTCATGTGCAAGGCTCAAAACGTAAAGTCGGTCAAATTTAACAATCGCAACGCCTTTGAGAAGCTGCGGCTCGCAAGTGAGACGTCTTTTGCGACTAGCGAGACACCATTTGAAAGAGAACACAATGAGCTTCAAAATGTCGTTGGACCGACTTTCGTAGCTTGCACCAAACTCGCGTAGTGAGCAATCAAATTTGGTTCTGCTATGCTTCTGCTGGTGGTGCCGTTCTTCTCCATGGCGACGGTCCCCAGGAGGAGGACAAGCATCGGCGACGGATTTTGCGTTTTGCGCCAGCGTTTGCGCATGGGTTGAGACAGTGTTAAATTTTTGCACCCGAGTTGACAAAACGTTAGGGTACCATGTGTGCAAGTACGACCTCGCTAGCTTTTGTACAGCGTGCTGTGGAGGGGGTCTGGAGTGTCGAAAGACCCGGTACATACAGTAGGAACACTCCTGAATTGAGCGAAATCCTATTGCAGTCGATATGCGTGCCGCCAGATTTAGCAGACAAACGTAGAAACGACAGCAGTGAGATGCGGTGCTACCAACGACATAAAGCTCACATGCGCTTCTTGTTCTGTGCCCTCCTTGTATGCCCTCAGCTGTTCCATTTGCTTGACGGGGTCCGTTGCCGGCAGCAGCGAGTTGGCACGCGTTTCCAGTTCTGCCAGGGACGCTTCGAGGGGTCCCGACAGACGGCCAATCTCGTTCTCAATGACAGCTAGGTCGCCTTCCCTTTCGGACAGATCTCGTTGGCCTTTGTCACTTGAGTTGGCACTGGTCGCTTTGATGTCGTCCAGAGCGCGCCTCAGCTCGTCCACGTCGAACGAGAACTTCTCCAGCCCAGCAGCGCGATCGTTCAAAGCTGCGATGACGCTGGGCAAGCTTTCTGAGAGCTCTTTCGCTTTCTGCTCCTTCGTCGTCGCTTCAGCGAACGGCTCGTCTCCCGGCAGCGCTTTCGCCTTCAACGTCAACTGCTCCAGTTGGGAGTCGAGGGGTGCGAGGTCGTGTGCTGCCAGAGAATTGGCGACGTCTCGCAGATGTTCGGGCGTCGTTTCAGGAAGCGAGAGAAGCTCCTCCGCTCGAGCAAGATCCGACTGCGCTCCGTTCAACGAGTCGTCGACCGCCTGTTTCGCGTCGTTGAAAGCGGCCAACTGGTCGAGTCGAACCTGGGCGTTCTCCAGATACGCCTGAAGAAAGTCAGCTTCGAATCATAAACATCAGGAAATAACGAACAAAACACTAACGTCAAGAGACGAGTCGAGCGAGTCCTTCCTACGCTGGAAGTCGTCCACTCTTTCCGTAGGCGCCTTGGTTGGCAGTAGTGAATCCGCTTGTTCTCGCAATTGGTTCAACGGCTCGCCTAGCGCCATGGAACCGGTTTTGATGTCCTGAAACACCGCGCTGATGATACGATGAACTTATCATGCCTAATGAACCCTTTACGATTGTCATTTGCTACTCACTGCTTGGTTTCGAACGCCAGCAAAGAAACGCCAACATATGTAGAGAGTAATCAAAACAATCTACTGGCGTGGGACCGCACCTGAAGTTCGGCCAAGCGCGCGGCCAATTGCTGAGGCCCCGCAGGAACCGCTGGCTCTTCTTCGTGTTTGGCTTTCTTCCCTTTCTTTCGCTTCTTCTTCCCGTCAGCGGCGGAAGCTTCATCAGGGAGCACAAGCGGAGCCACGTGTTGCGCAAGGCGCTGCTCAAGGTCGGAGAGACTGGCGTCAAAGTTGTTGGCCTTGCCGTCGAAGTCGTCCAGTTGTTGCTGCTTCTGACTCGCCTTTTCGGCCAGATCGTCCAGGCGCTTCTGCAGATCCTCGAACTGAGTTGTCGGCTCTTCAGCTGGTCGCAATTCTGGTGGAAGCACCGACAGGGCTTCAGTCTTCTCAGGGGAAGGCTCCTTCAGAGTTGCCAGCTTGTCCCAGAGCGCCTTCAGTCTCGCCAGAAGCGAGGCAAAGAGACTGGGATCAGTCGACGGATCTGATAGCAGGGCCGCGATTTCGTCGATTTCCGCCTCCAGCTGCTTCGCCTCGTCCGCAGCTTGACCATCGAGGCTCTTGAGCTTCAGGAGCGCGGGTACCAACTTCTCCTTCTGCTTCAGCAGTTGCTGGCATTCGTCTGCTTCCGATCTCAGCGACGACGGGTCCACGGAAGAGGCCACGTACTGGCGATCGCGCGCCTGTGGCGATTCCAGACGCTCTGACAAGGAAGCCAGTTCCTCGTCCAGTTTGTCCTTCTCAGAGGCGAGCACTGCCAGATTGGACTGGAGCCCTTGCAGCTCTTCAGGGGACATTGTGGGCGACGGCTGGCACGCCTGCTCGCCTTGCTTCAGAAGCGCCGTCTTGGTGGCAACGGCCTCGGCCGCCTGCCGAAGCGACTTCTCGTCGGCGATCTCACTCGACAGGCCATCGAGCAGAGCCTGCAACAGTGCAACATTGTCACTGGTCAAGTCGTTGCACTCGTGTCTACTACCCACGGGCGAGCTGCTAGAGAAGAAACACATAAACAATTGAAGCCACACAGCCAAAATTTACGGCGACCCCGAACCCCGACCACTTCCTTTGACCCTCCCCCACCCCACTCCTCGCTTTCATTGCATACCTATTGCTTGAATGCTCTCACGTTAGTTTCCTGCTGTGTGCCCTCCTTGTGCGTCCGGAGCTGCGCTGCTTCTTCAGCGAGACTCGTCGATGGAAGCAGTGAGTGGGCACGCGCTTCCAAGTCGGCCATGGACGACTCGAGAGGCTCGGCCAGACGTCCACTGTTGTTCTCGGCGACGGACAAGTCCTCCTCTCGTTCCTCCAAATCTCGCTGGCCTTTGTCCCTTGCGGCGGCGTTTGTTGCTTGGATTTCGTCCAGGGCACGGCGCAGCTCGTCCGCCTCCAACGAGAACTTCTCCAGCGCCTCAGCGCGACCGTTCAAGGCGGCGACAACGCTGGGTAAGCTCTGCGCCAGCTCCGTCGCCTTCTCTTGCGCAGCCGTCGCTTGCGTCCGTGGCTCGTCTACGGGTAGAGTTGTCGCCATTTGCGCCAGTTGTTCCACTTGCGAGTCAATGGGCGACAGATCATGCGCGCCCAGCGAATCGGCCGCTGCTCTCAGTTCTATGGGAGTAGCTTCTGGATTGGCGAGCAGCTCCTCCGCCCGATCGAGTTCCGACTTTGTCCCGTTCAGAATGTCGTCGACGACCTGCTTCGCGCCATCGAAAGCGGCCAGTTGATCGAGTCGAGTCTGGGCGTCAGCCAGAGAATCCTGCAGAAGGCTGGATGCTATTATGGTTCTTAGATACAGTAACACGTCAACCGATTGCCACTCACGGCAAGAGACGAATCGAGTCCGTCTTTCCTCTTCTGGAAGTCGTCAGCTCTCTCCTTTGGCGCCTTCGTTGGAAGCAAAGAATCGGCCTGCTCGCGCAGTTGGTACAAAGGTTCGCTCAGCGCCGCCGAACGGGCTTTGATGTCCTGAAAGAGGACAGTGTTTCTGGATACGGTCAAACCAGTGATAACATGGTTAGCCTGTAGCCACGACATCAAAGCAACAACTCAGCCGACTACCAACCTGAAGGTCAGCAAGGCGAGAGGTTAGTTCGTCAGGGCCGGCAGCAACCACGGCATCTTCTGGCGTTGGCGCTTCTTCCTCGTGTTTGCCCTTCTTCGCCTTCTTTCGCTTCTTCTTCCCGTCCGCGGGGACCGCTTCGCTAGGCTGCGAGGGCGGCGGAAGGCATTGCGCAAGACGCTGCTCAAGGTCGGTGAGAGCGGCGTCGAAGTTGTTGGCCTTGCCGTCGAAGTCGTCCAGTTGTTGCTGCTTTCGACTAGCCATTTCCGCCAGATCGTCCATGCGCTTCTGCAGCACCTCCAACTGGACGGCGGGCTCTTCCTCTGGGCGCAGTTCAGCAGGCAGCGCTGAGAGCGCCTCCTCCTTCTCAGGGGAAGGTTCTTTCAGAGCGGCCAGCTTGTCCCAAAGCGCCTTCAGTCTAGCCAGCAAGGATGCGAGGACACTGGGGTCAGTGGACGGATCGGATAACAGGGCAGTGATCTCGTCGATTTCCGCCTCCAGCTGCTTCGCCTCGTCCGCAGCTTGACCATCGAGGCTCTTGAGCTTCAGAAGCGCGGGAACCAACTCCTCCTTCTGCTTCAACAGCTGCTGGCATTCGTCGGCTTCCGATCTGAGCGCCGCTGGATCGACGGCACACGTGACGAGGTGGCGATCACGCGCCTGTGGCGATTCCAGGCGTTGTGCCAGAGAAGCCAGTTCTTCCTCCAGTTTGTCCTTCTCAGGGGCGAGCACCACCAATTTCGACTGGAGTTTCTTCAGTTCTTCTGGAGACATATTCGCGGTCGGCTGGCAGGCCTCCTCGCCCTGCTTCAGCAGCGCCATCTTGGTGGAGAGTGCTTCGGCCGCTTCTCTCAGAGATTTCTCGTCCGCCACCTCCTTAGACAGGTCGTCACGCAGCGTCTGCAACAATGCACCTTGCTGCGCTTTTAGCAGACGTTGACCTAATCTAATGGGTACATATCAAGGCGCTCTTTCAACTATATACAATGTAGGCACCCACTGCATATGCACATCCGGAAACATGTCACAAGCAAAACGAGTACTTATTTGGTTAGGTACTGCTACAGACAGTCCTCTCACATTCGTGTCTCTCTCAGTGTCTTCCTTGAGAGGTCGCAACTGCTCCACTTGCTCGGCGGCGTGTGTTGCTGGCAAGAGGGCGTTGGAACGTGACTCCAACTCAGATAGGGACGATTCGAGTGGACCAGACAGGCGGCCGCTGTCCTTTTCAGCGACGGCCAAGTCGGCTTCCCTTTCGGGGAGGTCGCCTGGCCCCTTGTCTCTTGCGTTGGCGTTGGTCGTTCTGATGTCCTCCAGAGCGTGCCTCAGTTCGTCCGCGTCAATCGAGAACTTCTCGAGCGCCTCGGAGCGCTCGTTCAAGGCGGCGATGACGCCGGGAAGACTCTGAGACGTCTCCTTCACCTTCTGCTCCTTGGTCGTCGCTTCGGCGAGCGGCTCGTCACCCGGAAGTGCCTTCGCCGTCAACACCAATTGTTCAAGCTGCGAGTCGAGGGAAGAGAGGTCCACGGCGCCAAGAGAAGCGGCGGCGGCCTTCAGCTGATCCGGCGTTGCATCAGGACGCGCGAGCAGCTCTTCGCCTTCGCGGGCCGCCGACTCCAACCGACTCAGCTGGTCCTCTACCGCTTGCTTGGCCGATGCAAATGCCGACTGATTATCCAGCTGACCTTGGACATCACCGACAGAAGACTAAAAGAAGCGCAGGCTTTATAAAGGGTGGCAGAACTGGCGCCTTGCGCCGATGAACACCTACGTCGATCGACGACTGGAGCTCGTCCTTGCGTCGCTGGAAGTCGTCCACTCTCCGACTGGGCGCTTCAGATGGTTGCAGCGATTCTGCATGCGACCTGAGATCGCCAAGTGGCTCATTCAGCTCAGTTGCACGACTCTTGATGTCCTGAAGAAACTAACAGTCATCACTCCGGCCAAGAACGACACGCCACAAATATAACGCTGTCATATGATAACCATAGTGAAACCGATCGGAGATACCGAGAGATAAAAAACTGTACACAAACGTTTACATTGCAGTTCAACTGTACGGTTGCAGTGCCTGCAAACTACCTATGTACTAACACAGTAGTTCGTACGTGAGTGCTAAGATAACTGTAAAGCATCAGTTCGTACATATGTTTACCTGTAAGTCGTTCAATCGGGCAGCCAATTCCTCCGGTGTGATCGGCGCCGCAGCGACTTCAGACGCCGCCGGTTCCCCTTCGCGCCGGTGCTTCTTCCCTTTCTTGTGCTTTTTCTTCGGCTCCGCTTCGCCTGACGGCCTCGCGACGGCTCCGAGACAACCGTCGAGGCGACGCTCCAAGTCCGAGAGACTGGCGTCGAAGTCGTCGGCCTTGCGATCGAAATCCTCCAGCTGCTGCTGCTTCTGACTGGCCATTTCAGCAAGGTCGTCGAGCTGCTTCTGCAGGGTTTCCAAGTGGGCGACTGGCTCTTCCACTGGCCGGAGCTCGGCAGGCAAAGATGACAGCGCTTCCGCCTTCTCTGGCGATGGCTCCTTCAGGCCCGTGAGCTTGTCAAGCAGCGCCTTCAGTCGGGCCAACAGAGAAGCCCAGACACTGGGATCTGTCGAGGGGTCGGCCAGAAGAGCTTTGATTTCTTCAATTTCCGCCTCGAGTTGTTTCGCTTCGCTGCCAGTCTTGTCGTCGAGCTCCTTGAGCTTCAGCAGAACAGGAACTGTGTCCTCCTTCTGCTTCAGCAGCTGCTGGCATTCATCCGCCTCGTTTCTCAGCGCTGCAGGGTCGACGCCGCATGCGACGAAATGCCGATCGCGCGCTTGTGGCGCTTCCAGACGCTCCGACAAAGCCGCCAGTTCCTCGTCCAGCTTGTCCTTCTCAGAGGCCAATACTTCCAGATTCGACTGGAGGCCTTGCAGCTCTTCGGGAGACATCGTGGGCGACGGCTGGCACGCCTGCTCGCCCTGCTTCAGAAGTGCCGTCTTTGTAGCAACGGCCTCAGCTGCCTCCCAAAGCGACTTCTCGCCGGCGATCTCGTTCGACAAGCCCTCAAGCAGACCCTGCAACGCAGAATTGGCTTGACAGATGCACTCGACTTACGGATTTTGCAATACGTGTACGTACACTGTACGTGCACAAAGAGATACGTACGTACTGTGGCTAGTAACGCACGTATTGGAAATTCAGTTACATGTACGTAACAGGTCCACCCTTTGCAGCCCCCACCCCCCCCACCCCCAAACTCCCGATGCAGTACAACGACAACGAAAAACACGTTGCACTCTTACGAACATCACCTTCGTTTCTTGTTCAGTTTCGTCCTTGTGAACTCGTAACTGCGACACTTGATCTGTCGGCGTCATCGAAGGCTGGAGGGTACTCGCAAGCGACTCCAAATCTGCCAATGACGACTCGAGGGGTCCCGAAAGACGGACAATCTCATTCTCAGTGACAGCAAAGTCGCCTTCCCTCTCGGGCAGATCTCGTTGGCCTTTGTCTCTTGAGTTGGCGTTGGTCGCTCTGATGTCGTCCAGAGCGCGCCTCAGTTCGTCCACGTCGAACGAGAACTTCTCCAGCCCAGCAGCGCGATCGTTCAACGCCGCGATGACGCTGGGCAAGCTTTCTGAGAGCTCCTTCGCCTTCTGCTCCTTCGCCGTCGCTTCGGCGAGCGGCTCGTCTCCCGGCAGCGCCTTCGCCTTCAGCGCCAACTGCTCCAGCTGGGAGTCGATGGGTGCGACGTCGCGTGCGGCCAGAGAATTGGCGGCGCCTCTCAGTTCTTCGGGTGCTGCGTCAGGACGAGAGAGACGCTCCTCTGCCCTGCCTAGGTCTGCAGTCGCCTCGTTCAACAGGTCGTCAACTGCCTGCTTTGCGGACGTGAACGCCGACAGCTTGTCGAGCTGATCCTTCGCGTCCTCTTTCGAAGCCTGAAATCAACAGTGTTTTGGTCGACGTACCAAAGAAGGAAGTCATGAATCTTCAGTGGAGCTACACGAACATCGATCTCAGATTGGAGCTTGTCCTTGCGTTGCTGGAAGCCGTCCACCTTCTTCTTCGGCGCTTCTGATGGCAGCGACTCTGCGTGCTCTCTCAGCTCGCCCAGCGGCTCGTTCAGCGCCTCGGCACGATTCTTGAGGTTCTGAAAAAAATAAATCCTTCTTCGCACAGAAACAACTGAATGCAAAGCAACACTGTACCTCCAGGTCGTCCAAACGTGCAGCCAATTTCCCCTCTGTGACGACTGGAACGCCAATTTCTTGTGGTGTCGTTGCCTCTTCGTGCTTCGGCTTCTTCCCCTTCTTGCGCTTCTTCTTCGCCTCGCCAGCGGGCTCTTCGCCGGATGGAGGGGCGATCGAAGGAAGGCTCTGCTCAAAGCTACGCTCGAGCTCTGAAAGACCGCCGTCGAAGGCATCCGCCTTGCGCTCGAAGTCGTCGAGCTGCTGCTGTCTTTGATTTGCCATTTCGGCCAAATCGTCCAGTCGTTTCTGGAGCTGCTCTAGGTCTTCAGTTGGCTGCTCCTCAGGGCGCCACTGCTCGGGCAAGGTGGAAAGGGTGTCCGACTTCTCAACCGACGGCTGCTTCAGGGACGCCAACTTGTTCCACAGCTCTTTCAGTCTGTCCAGAAGTGACGGCCATGTGCTTGGATCTGTAGATGGGTCCGATAGAAGAGCGGTGATTTCGTCGACTTCGGCTTCCAGTTGTTTCGCCTCCGTCGCCGCCTTCTCGTCCAGGTCCTTGAGCTTGAGCAGAGCGGGCACCATGTCCTCCTTCTGCTTCAGTAACTGCTGGCATTCGTCGGCTTCTCGTCGAAGCGCCTCTGGATTGAGGGCGCAGTTGACGAACTGGCGGTCGCGCGCCTCGGGCGTGTCCAGCCTTTGGAACAGAGCAGCGAGTTCATCGTTCAGCTTGTCCTTCTCGTAGGCGAGCACTGCCAGGTTTGGCTGGAGCGCTTCCAGCTCTTCCGGAGACATGCTAGGGGACGGCTGGCACGCCTGCTCGCCCTGTCTCAACAAGGCTAACTTGGCAGCCACCGACTCAGTCGCTCCTACGAGGGATTTCTCGTTCGCGATCTCGTTCGACAGCCCATCGCGCAGCGTCTAGAACACAGGTTCACGTTGGCCCACCCAATTCGCCTGGCATTTGGATTACGGTACACTGTTCTGTGTCGGCTTGATCCAGGAAAACTTTGAACTTGAACAACTTACATTACAGTATGCCCTACTCGATCGAACCTAGTGCAACTCCCCCTCTCGTCCATCCATTACCGTAACACCACAAGCATCCAAACCCAAACATAACTCTGTATCAACAGCCTTCTAGAATACAGCTTCACGCAGAAAACTTCGCTCACCACAGTTGCCTGTTCAATGACAGTTTTCTGCGACCTCAGCTGAGCCACTTCCTCACTGGGACGAGTCATGGGAAGCATGGAGCTGGCGACCGATTCAGCATCGGCCAGCGCCGATTCGAGGGGGCCGGCCAGCTTCTCGCAGGCGTCCACAGCGACGGTCATATCGTCTTCTCTCTCGGGCAACTCACGCAGCCCTTTGTCCTTCAGGTAGGCGTCGGCCGCTCCGATTTCCTCCAAGGAGCGCTTCAGCTCGTCGAGGTCCAGCGAGAACTTCGCCAAGGCGTCGGCGCGCTCCTTCAGCGCCACGACGACCGTAGGGTGGCGCTTCTCCAGTTCGGCGCCCCTCTGTTGCGCCTCCGCTGCGTCCGTCGGCGGTGCGTCGCCCGACAACTGCCTCGACAGGTCGACTAGTTTCGCCAGCTTCGCCACAGCGTCTTGCGGCGATCGGCTTTCCAAGGAGGACGCCAACGCGGCGAGAGAGTCAGCGGTCGCTTCTGGGCTGGACAACTGTTGCTGACCGTCGCGCAAGGCGCCGTCGAGTTCGTCCATGTCGCCAGCCGCCTCAGCGAGCAAGGAATTGAAAGCGGCCAGATGCTCAAGTTGGGAACGATCGGCCTCGATCGACGACTGAAAAGCGTGCAACTTGGCTGTCATCTCTGCCCATACAATACTCAATACTCCTGTTTCGTTGCACTTGCACTCACATCAGTGGAGGCTAGCAGCTGATTTCTTCTTCTGTGGAAGTCTTCCACCTGCATAGCTGGCCTTTCCATGGGCTGCAGAGAATCGGCCAAACGGTCCAAACTCGTGAGAGGCTCAGCGAGCGCCGACGATGACGTCTTGATGTCCTATAGTGGCAACGTGGACAGTGTGCCAAGTAGTAGTAAACGTCACGCAAAAATGTGCACACATATAACTACAGTAGAGCACATGGTACGCAGCTATGTACTGTACCCCCACCTGCAAGTCGGCCAGGTGCGCGGCGAGAACTTCCTGCGACGGCCGAGCCGCCGTAGGCTCGAGCGGCGCTGCCGCAGCGCCTTCGTCTTCGTGTTTCGGCTTCTTGCCCTTCTTGCGCTTCTTCTTCCCCTCAGCTGGAGCGCCTTCAGATGGAGCAGTACTTGCTGGCAGAGCTATCGCTTTCTCCAACCGATTCTCGAGGTCTGACAAGTTCGAGTCGAACTCGGACGCTTCGCGGTCGAACTGGTCGAGAAGCGACTTCTTCTTGTTGGCGAGCTCGCCCAACTGCTCCGCCTGCTTCTTCAGTTGGACAATGCTGTCGTCTGGTTGGATGGAGGGACGGAGGTCTTCGGGAAGGGAAGAGAGCGCCTCTTGTTTGGCCTTGTCTTGCTCTTCCACAGAGGGCAGTCTGGACAACAGAGCGGTCATACGTTCCAGCAGTGAATCGAGACGGGAGGGATCGGTGGAAGGGTCGGAGATGGCAGCAGTCAACTGCGCCACTTCATCCTCCGTCTGTCTCTTCTGCTCCGCCAGATCTTCGTCCAATTTCTTCAGTTGGAGGAGAGTGGGAACGGCCGCCTCCTTCTCCCTCAGCAGCTGCTGACACCGATCGAAGTCCACTTCCACTCGCGAGGGATCGACGTCGCAGCGGACCAACTGGCGCTCTTGCGTCTGGGGCGACTGAAGGCGCTCCAGAAGTGCTCCGATCTCAGCCGCCAGCTTCTCCTTCTCCTGGGCCAGCGTCTGCAAATCGATGCTGGTTGGCTACGGCTTCGCAAAGATGCCAACAAAAAACCTAATTTACCTCAAGATTCGACTTTAGAAACTCGAGTTCTTCGGGCGTGAGGTCGGCTGTTGGTCTGCACGCCTGTTCTCCCTGTTGCAGAAGCGCCAACTTCGTCTCCACCGACTCGAGCGCCTCCCGCAGAGATCTCTCGTCGGCGAGCTCCTCATCCAGTCGCTTCGCCAACTCCTGATGGAATCAAATATAACCAACTTGTATTGCAGTCACACGGTACATACATTCAACTTCAACCCAAGAATTCTACCGTAGCTCTGTGGTCGACGTCGTCCTTCTGACGGCGAAGCTGCTGCACTTGTTCCGTTGGCGACTCGAGAGGAAGCAGCGACGACGCCAACGACTCCAACTCTTTCAAGCTGGGCTCCACAGACTCCGACAGCTGCGTCAATTGATCCTGGAAGGGTAAGCGTGGATGTGCTAGGTACGGTTGATTGGAAAACTGAAACTGAACACTGTTGTGGGATATTGAACTATTAGCTATATACCGTTAAACCAAATAGCGCCCACACAGCTCATTAGAGGTTTACGGTATCTTAAGAATCAGCAAGTACTTACTTATCACTCACTTTCACTGCGCCATCATCGACCGAGCGCTCGGACAGGTCGCGTTGCCCTTTGTTCCAGGAATCGCCCACAGCTGACCCGATGTTGTCAAGCGCTTGCCGCACCTTCTCACTGTCGAACGCAAGCTTCTCCAGCGCATCCGCGCGCTCCTTCAGCGTCGTCGTTAGGAGTGGCAGGCGCTCAGTCAAACCGGCCGTTCGCTGCTTCAAAGTGGCGGTGTCGAGCGACGGTTGCTCCCCTGGCAGTTGCTTCGCCAGCACTTCCATCTGCTCCAGTTGTGGATCGACGGCGGAAAGGTCGTGTTGGCCAAGTGTGTCGGAGACAAATCTTAGTGCGTCTGGTGTGGCCTCGGGATCCGAAAGTAGCTTCTCTGCTCGGTCGACGACGTCTTCCGCTTGGTCCAATTGGGTAGCGAGCGACTCTTTGGTAGAATCGAAGGCGGCCAACTGGCCAAGTTGAGCGCGGGTTTCGTCGACGTCCGAGTTGACAGAGGACGCCAGCTGGTCTTTCCTTCTCTGGAAGTCCTCCACTTTTCCCTTTGGCGCTGTTTGCGGCAGCAGCTGATCAGCGAAGTGGTTGAGCTCCAGAAGCGGCTCATCCAAGGACGCAGCCGAGTTCTTGATGTTCTCGAAGTTGTCCAACTTGGCAGCCAGCTGTTCCGAATCAACGGCGGGGGCGACCGCACTGGTTGGCACTTCCTCGAGCTTCGCCTTCTTGCCCTTCTTTCGCTTCTTCTTCCCATCCGCCTCTTCTGGTGCTCCGACGTCCGCAGGCGCGTGTTGTTGCTCGAGGCGTCGTTCGAGGTCGGAGAGGTTGGCGTCGAAATCCACGGTCTTCTGATCGAAGTCGTCCAGTAGCGCCTTCTTCCGATTCGCCGCCTCACTCAATTCGTCGAGTTCTTTCTGCAGCACTTCGTAGCTTTCCTGGGGTTGTGTTGGCGCTGGCCGGAGCTCTTCAGGCAAAGCCGACAGCGCTTCCGCTTTCTCAGGCGACGGCTCCTTCAGAGAAGCGAGCTTGTCCCACAACGCCTTCAGTCTCGCCAGTAGAGAAGTCAAGAGACTGGGATCCGTTGAAGGGTCGGCCAGAAGAGCCTTGATCTCTTCGATCTCCGTCTCCACCTGCTTCGCTTCGTCGGCGTCCCTCTCGTCCAGATCCTTGGCCTTGCGCAGAAGCGGCACCAGCTCCTCCTTCTGCTTCAGCAGCTGCAGACACTCGTCCGCCTCGGCCAGCAGTGGCGCCTGCTCCACGCCGCAGGCGACGAAGCGCCTCTCGCGAGACGTCGGCGACGCCAGACGCTCCGACAACGCCGACAATTCCTCGGCCAGCTTGTCCTTTTCGGCGGCCAACGTCTCCAGGTTGGATTGAAGCGAGGCAAGCTCTTCGGGCGTCATTGTAGGCGACGGCCGGCAGGCTTGTTCACCCTGCTTCAGCAGCGCCAGCTTGGTGGCCGCCGATTCGGAAGCCGCTCTCAGCGACTGCTCCTCCGATATCTCGTCCGACAGACCATCTCCAAGCGCCTGAAAAGCAATAAGCAGGCCGGTTTTGAGGGTAGCAATTCGTGACCTTCCTACCGTCAACCTTCAAGTACTTCTATTTTTAGCACTCCGACTTGAAAAGGCGGAGTGCTATAGTGGAGGGTCCGATTTCATAATCCGTATTCCATCGATAACTTTCGCGTGGTTGATCCGATTTGGAAACGGTTTTTTTTAATCGATAGCTCTCGAGGGATAGTAGGTGTGCAAGCACCTTCATTTTTTTCGCGTAGTGGAAAAATTTTGAGAAAAATTCAAAAAACTAAAAAAACGGCGTTTTTTTGAACTACGGAAAAGTTTACCGCTCCATAACTGTCGCAATACTTGGTCGATTTTGGTGATTTTTGGATATGTTATAGTCCTCGTGAATATCTACCTTGGAAAAGGAACCTCAGCTTCCCAGGTTGTCCCGCGCGGAAGTTATGGCCAAACAAAAAAAATTTTTTTTGAAATTTCGGTGTAAAAAATCGAGTTGTGAGATTCCGTTGTACAATCGCTCCCAAAGCCCTAATGCCCAAAGCGCCTATCGATTTGCTTTCATTTGACACCAAAATCGCCGGAATCGACCGTTTAAATTAAAAGTTGTGCTGTACCAATTGGTGGTGATTTTGACCGATTTTCGGCACTTTTCTAATTCGGGCTGCTGTAACGCTCGAATGCGACTCTTAATGGCTGAATGGGGTGCACCACGCGATTCCCCGTCGAAAAGTGATACGGAACCTATTTTCAAAAATAGTTTTCTGGCTACCGTACCCTCGGCCGCGTCCAAATTCGAAGTACACCTGTGTTGACTTGTTTTCGGGATTTTTCGACTTTGGGCTGATGTAACGCTCGAATACGAGTCTTAATGGTTAAATGGAGTCCACCAGGTGATTCCCCGTTGAAAAGTGATACGGAACCGATTTTCAAAAATATTTTTCCGGCTACCGTACCCCCGGCCGGGTTCAGAATTTGAAGAACGTCTCTGTTGACAGAATCGCAGTTGGAGTCGATTTCGGTGCTTTCGAGGGCGCTGATTCCGAATGCGGCACTCGTTTTGCGATGCGGACCAGGATTTGCGGATTTTCGTCGACAATTGGGGCACCTTAGCCATGTTTTGTCGAAACTCTAAGCGTGGGGATTGTTCGGTGCAATATTCAATTTCGGGCATTCTGCGTTGTTCACAAAGTCGGCATTGGTTCTGCGCTGCAGATAAACGAAGTTGGCACTGGTAAGGAAGTTTGAACAACAACTGCTGTCGCAAAGAAGTTTCTTTCCACTACTTCTTAGGACCAGGTACATATGACCGCGGTGCAGTTCTGCTGTGCGCCGGTATGTTTTGGTGCGGGAAATTAGATTTCCGTATCGCGTCCTCTAAAGTCGTGTTCGGGCGGGATTTGCGGTGAATCTGTGTGTGGTATAATTGCCTATTGTACACGGTGTGCAATCGCTTTGTGTGTTTTCGTCCACTGTTCTTTCTCTCTGTTTTCGCGTCCATGTGTCTTGTAGTAACACGTTACTGTAGTGCGCAAGTGTTTCCCATAGGGTTAGGCTGCTGCAGTAATTGCTTCGTCTTTGTTTCCGTTCCGAGCTCTATCGTTCCCACGCTTTGTTGGCGCAGAGGCTAGATTGCGTAAGCGTGTTTCGTGGCGCGCGTGTCTAGCCTATAGATATCCAGCTGTGCGCGCGTCCCGTGGTGCGGACGCTCGATTGCGTAAGCCTGTTTAGTGGCGCGCGAATCTAGATCTACCGCATACATAGCCAGCCAGCTGTGCGCGCCCCCTTCTTTGTCTGTCGAGTGCCGTGCATTGTGTACTACAGATGGGCACCGACCGCGGCCGGCTCGATTGCCGGCTGGTTGAAGCTTCACACTGCCAGTAGTGGGGTTTATTGAGGTTGAGTTTTCCAAATGTGAAACTAGGTCTTTGGTTACTTGCGCCTGCCGGTTAGCGCACATTGCTGGCTGGTTGAGAATTCTGCTGCCGATTGTGGTTGTGTGCTGTTGTTGCGTTGTGCGCGGTGCTGTGCGTTGTGTAGTAGAGACTAGGGTGTATAGCCCGGGGTCGCTCGGAGCCTGTTGTCGCGCAACTCACCCGTTCGAGCGGATACTCAGAGCCCGTTGTCGCGCAACTGAAGCGTTCGAGCGGATACTCAGAGCCCGTTGTCGCGCAACTCAAGTGTTCGAGCGGATACTCACAGCTCGTTGTCGCGCAACTCAAGCGTTCCAGCGGATACTTAGAGCCCATTGTTGCGTAACTCACGCGCTGGAGAACATGGCATGTCACCTACCTGCTGTCATTGCGCATCCAAGTGTTGTCAAAATGTTGTATCACTTGGTGCTGAACTTTGCCTCGTCCTGCATAGAAGCAGCCGCGCGCGTCCGTTCGCTCCCCCCCCCCCCCGCGGTTTCTCGTTCGCTCAAGCATGAGTGTCAGAGTCGAGTGGCGTGTTGTTGGCCTCGTAGGGTCGGGGCTACCTACGTGATGTACCAGTGTGCCTCTGCTCTGGCTGCGTGATGTACCCCATAGCCATAGGTGCAGGCCGCCTGGAGGCCAGTGGGGGTTCTAGTTAAGGAAAATTTTTGAGAGGGGGGGGGGGACCCGGGACCAGTGAACAGCTTCTTAGAATGGCCAAAAATACGCTAAAAATCACCTTAATTTGGTCAAAAACACAAATTTGTGCATAAATAGACGAAATGTAGCGCCGCAGGCGGCAATTTGGACAAAATAACACTAAAAATAACCAAAAATATTCGAAAATATCTGACATTGCCGAATTTTTTAGCACTCCGACTTGAAAAGGCGGAGTGCTATAGTGGAGGCACCGATTTGTAGAAAGTTTGTACCCAAGATTTCTCGCGCGTGCTTCGTCCGATTTGGACGCGGTTTTTTTTAATCGATAGCTCTCGAGGGATAGTAGGTGTGGACGGACCTTCGTTTTTTTCGCGTAGTGGGAAAATTTTGAGAAAATTCAAAAATTCGAATTTTGTAGTACATTGAAAACGGTTATCCATCCATAACTTTCGCAATACTTTATCGATTTTGGTGATTTTTGGATATGTTATAGTCCTCGACAAGATCTAGCTGGGAAAAGAAACCTCAGCTTCCTAGGTGGTCCCACGCGGAAGTTATGGCCAAAAGAAAATTTCGGAGGTGTGAAATTTCGGTGTAAAAAATCGAGTTGTGAGATTCCGGTGTAAAATCGTTTCAAACGACAATTTCCCGTGAGCACCTATCGATTTGCTTTGATTTAACACCAAAATCGCCGTAATCGGCCGTGGAAATCCTGAGAAAGTTGCGGGCAACGGCCTCCGATTTTCGCCGATTTTTGGCACTTTTCGACTTTGGGCTGCTGTAACGCTCGATCGCGACGCGTTGTGGCAAAATGAACCTCACCACGTGATTCCCCGCCGAAAAGTGATACGGAATCGATTTTCAAAAATATTTTTCCGGCTACCGTACCCCCGGCCGCGTCCAAATTCGAAGCACACCTCTGTTGACTGATTTTCAGCACTTTTCGACTTTGGGCTGCTGTAACGCTCGAATGCGACTCTTAATGGCTAAATGGGGTGCACCACGTGATTCCCCGTCGAAAAGTGATACGGAACCGATTTTCAAAGATATTTTTCCGGCTACCGTGCCCCCGGCCGCGTCCAAAATTCGAAGTACACCTCTGTTGACAAAATCACAGTTGGAGTCGATTCTGGTGCTTTCGAGGGCGCTGATTCCGAATATGGCACTCGTTTTGCGATGCGGACCAGGATTTGCGACTTTTCGTCGACAATTGGGGCACCTTAACCATGTGTTGCCGAAACCCTAAGCATGGGGATTCTTCGGTGCAATATCCAATTTCGGGTATTCTGCGCTGCGCTGTAGACGAAGTCGGCATTGGTTCTGCGCTGCAGACAGACGCAGTCGGCACTGGTAAGGAGTTTCAACAACAACAACTGCTGTTGCAAAGAAGTTTGTTTCCACTACTCCTTACGACCAGGTATATGACCGCGGTACAGTTCTGCTGTGCGCCGGCATTTGTTGGTGCGGGATATTTGATTTCCGTATCGCGTCCTCTAAAGTCACGTTCGGGCGGGATTTGCGGTGAATCTTTGTATAATTGCCTATACGGTGTGCAATCGCTTTGTGTGTTCCGTCCACCGATCTCTCTCTCTGTTTTCGCGCCCATGTATTTTGTAGTAATACGTTACTGTAGTGCGCAAGTGTTCTCCACAGGGTTAAGTCGCTGCAGTAATTGGTTCGTCTTTGTTTCCGTTTCGCGCTCTCGTTCCCACGCTCTGCTGGTGTGGACACTCCATTGCGTTAGCGTGTTCCGTGGCGCGCGTGTCTAGCGTATAGATATCCAGCTGTGTGCGCTTCCCGTGGTGGGGACGCTCGATTGCGTAAGCATTTTTCGTGGCGCGCGTATCTAGATCTACCGCATAGATAGCCAGCCAGCTGTGCGCGCCCAGTTCTTCTTTGTCGAGTGCCGCGCGTTGTGTATTAGAGATGGGCATCGGTCACCGGCCGCAGCCGGGCCGGTCGGTCACCGGCCGCAGCCGGGCCGGTTGCCGGCTGGTTGAAGCTTGACACTGCAAGTCGCTGGGTTTATCCATATTGAGTTTTCCGACGGTCTGTTGCGCGGCGCGCGGACGGTCTGTTGCGCAGCAGGCGACGCAATACCTCCATCTGCTATTCCCGAGTCTGGTCGGAGTGCTTCTATGCAGGGGCTCCTGCACGTAATCCTTGTTCTATATAGACTGCTCGAGGGTAGTTGGATATTGTTTCAATGTACACGTTTGTGTTGTCGACATGGAGGCATGTATAAACAATGAAGATCATGTCTAATGTAGAAGTGAGTGCACATCGATTTTTACACAGGCATTAGGGTCGACTGTTAATGAATCCGAATCCTCTCTAGAGGGCCGCTCATTGGATGGTGCGCTCACTAATGTTACGGTACTCTACACTTATTCTGGCGGCATCTGAAACCGAAGATCGAACCTTGGTTTGGTCAACGAGTCCATCTCTGCGCGCTCGTAGTTCACTCGTTGTCTCAGATGGTCCCTTCCTTGGCAGCAACGAATGCGCCACCGATTCGAGATTAGCCAACGACGACTCAACGGGCCCCAACAGGCGGTCGGTTCCCCTCTGTAAGACAAAAGTAAATACAGTAGAACCGTGAAATCGGGGCCTGAATCTAGCGCAGCCATATGTCAAGCGCCAAGTAAGAAATACCTGAGTCGTCGCAAGGTCTTCCGTCCTCTCGGGCAGGTCGCGCTGTCCCTTTTCGCGCGACGTCGTGTTGACGGAGTCGACCTTGTCCAAGGCGCGCTTCACTTCGTCAGCGTCGAAGGCGAACTGCTCCAGGGCCGCGAGGCGCTGCTTGAGGGCCTCGACGACGTCGGGTCGGAGCTTCGCCAGCTCGTCCGCCTTGCGCTTGGCGTCTTCCGCCTTGGGAGCCGCTTCCTGACCAGGCATCTGCTGCGCCAGACGCTCCAACTCGACCAGTTTGGGCTGTAGTTCCGACGGCGCTTCCAGTGAAGCCGCCGCCGCCGCCAGCGACTCAGCTGTGGCGTCCGGACTGGACATTTGCTCTTGCGCTTTCGCCAACGCTTCTTGTTGACGAGCCAGCTGCGAATCGACATCTTGGAGCAAGGCGGCGCAGGCAGACAGCTGGTCGAGCTTGTCGCAAGCCTCCTCGTGCGACGCCTGCAGGCAACCACAACTTGCGCATATTATATCACTCACATGTTCAATTGAACCGCCCCATTGCTTACATCAACACTAGCTAGCAGCTGATCCTTCCTGCGCTGCAGATCGTCCGTCCGGGTGCTCGGCTTTGTCATCGGCCGCAGAGAGTCTGCCAGTTGTCCCAAATGGGCCAGCGGCTCTTCCAGAGCTGCCGAAGATGCCTTTATATCCTGCAAATGCTATTGGGATAGCTTGATAGCATGATACCGTACACTGCACCCATTGCAAAACAAACGGATGGATTACGGTACTCTATAGTTCCTCCTCATGTGCTACCAAAACATGCAATGTGCTAACTTAAAGTTGTGACCCGTCAGTCACCTAACCAAAAAAACAATGCTTCTTCACCTGCAAGTCGTCCAGTTTGGCTGCCAGTTCTTCAGGGGAAGCTGCCGCCGGTGGTGGTGGCTCTGACGGAGCAGCTTCCTTCGACTTCTTCTCTTTCTTCCGCTTCTTTTTCGCTTCTGCTGGGGGTGGTTCTGGCGCCACGGCGGGTGCTGGCGCTGCCAGATGTTTGGCCAAACGTTCCTCCAAGTCGGACAGACGAGAGTCGCACTGTGACGCCTCGCAATCGAATTCGTCCAGCAGCGACTTCTTTGCGTTGACGTTGTCGCTCAACTGCTCCGCCTGCTTCTTCAACTGGAAGACGTCGTCGTCGTCAGCGAAAGTCGCCGGACGGAGTTCTTCAGGAAGGGATGAGAGCGCTTCCTGCTTCTCTGCTGACGACTGCTCCAGTGAAGGGAACTTGGCCAGGAGGGAGGCCAGCCTCTCGAGAAGCGACTCGATCAGATGCGGCTCTGTCGAGGGGTCGTCCATGACGGCAGCAATCTCTGCGATTTGATCTTGCGCCTGGTTCTTCTGGCTGCCGATTCCTTCGTCGAGGCTCTTCAGGCGAAGCAGGGTTGGCACCACGTCCTCCTTCTGTTTCAGCAGCATCTGGCACTCTTCAGCCTCGGTTCTCAGCGGCGCTGGGTCGACACTGCATTCAACCAGACGACGGTCTTGCACTGCCGGCGAGTTGAGACGCTCCGACAAAGCCGCCATTTCATTCTCCAGTTTGTCCTTTTCAGACGCCAAGACGCCCAGGTGCGCTTGCAGAGCGAAGAGCTCGTCTGGCGACGTGTCGGCGGTTGGCCGACAGGCTTCCTCGCCTTGCTTCATCAGCGCCAACTTCGTGACCACAGACTCGGCCGCCTCTCTCAACGACTGCTCGTCTTGGATCTCGGCCGACAGGCGATCGGCAAGTTCCTAACAAAGATTATCGTAGAGGAAATGCTACTATAAGTAACATATTAAATTTCAACCCTCAAGCAATCGTCAATGCGACGCAAACCTTGCTGTCGTCCTCCACGGCGCCCTTCCTCACTCGCAGTTCGGCAACCGCCTTCGACGGCTCCTCCATGGGACGCAGAGATTCGGCCAGCGACTCCAACTCGGCCAAAGAGGACTCGATCGGACCAGACAACCGGTCGACACCCGCCTACAACAGGAAAAGGGATACATTGCTCCTATTTACGAAAATCTTTTCTGTGAGGTTGGGCCGAATGGTGCGTTCGGGGGGGGGGGGTCCCTAGTGGTATCTACTCGAAGTCTGTCTCGAGAGAAGCGGAGCCAACGACCGCTGACCACCCCACCTGAACAGCCGGCACGTCGCCCATTCTCTCGGGCAGCTCCCGGAGGCCCTTCTCGCGCGCCGTCGAGTTGGCCGCGTCGACTTCGTCCAGGGCCCGTCGCACCTCCTCCACTCCTGGCCACAGATTCTCCAGAGCGTCCAAGCGACCCTTCAGCTTCTGCTCGACTTCGGGTAGTCGCTTCGTCAGCTCAGAAGCTTTCCGCCTGCTGTCGGCGGCCTGCACTGTCGGCCCTTCTCCCGGCATCTCCTTCGCCAGTCGTTCACACTCAGAGAGTCGCGAGTCGAGCTCGTCCGCCGGTTGCCGCTGCGCCAGCGCAAAGGCCACTTCGGCGAGAGAGTCGACGGTGGCTTCGGGACTGTCCAACTGCTGCTGCGCCTTCGCCAGTCTCTCTTGCTGACCGTCCAGCTGCGAATCGACCTCACGGAGCAATGCGCCGAAGGAAGCCAGTTGGTCAAGCTTGCCGCGAGCCGCATCGTGAGACGCCTGAAGTAACAACTCGCAAATAGAACAATAAACAATAAAGAACTCATAAATGCGTCAAATCGATAATACAACACGAAACGTACATTTGCTGCCGAAAGCAGCTCGTCCTTCCTTCGCTGCAAGTCGTCAGTTCGAGTTCTAGGCTTCTGCATGGGTTGCAGACCATCAGCCAGTTGCCCCAAACGACCCAGCGGCTCGTCCAAAGCCGACGTCGACGACTTGATATCCTGGACGAGGAAGAAGAGTTGCCGTATTGCTGCCAATCGCGCCATACCACTCGCAACGCAAACCCCATACCCCAGAGGCCAAACTGCTTACCTGCAAGTCGTCCAGTTTGGCTGCCAGTTCTTGTGGGGAAGCAGCTGTTAGGGGTGGTGACTGCGGCGGTGCGATTTCCTTTGGCTTCTTGTCCTTCTTCCGCTTCTTTTTAGCTTCAGGTGGGGGTGGTTCTGGCGCCACGACGGGTGCCGGCGCAGGCAAGTGCTTGGCCAGTCGCTCCTCCAAGTCGGTCAAACGAGAGTCGCACTGGGTCGCTTCGCGATCGAATTCGTCCAGTAGCGACTTTTTTGCGCTGACGTTGTCGCTCAACTGCTCCGCCTGCTTCTTCAATTGGAAGACGTCGTCGTCGTCCGCGGAAGTCGCCGGACGGAGTTCTTCAGGAAGGGATGAGAGCGCTTCCTGCTTCTCTGTGGATGACTGCTCCAGTGAAGGGAACTTGGCCAGGAGGGAGGCCAGCCTCTCGAGAAGTGACTCGATCAGATGCGGCTCTGCCGAAGGGTCGTCCATGACGGCAGCGATCTCCGCGATTTCTTGTTGCGCCTGGCTCTTCTGGGTGCCGGTTCCTTCGTCGAGGCTCTTCAGGCGAAGCAGAGTTGGAACCACGTCCTCCTTCTGCTTCAGCAACAGCTGGCACTCCTCGGCCTCGGCTCTCAGCGGCGTTGGGTCAACACCGCACTTGACGAAGCGACGATCCTGGAGCGTCGGCGAACTGAGACTCTCCGACAGCGCTGCCAGCTCTTCGTTCAGCTTGTCTCGATCGGAAGCCCAAACGTTGAGGTTCCCTTCCAGCGCCGACAGCTCTTCCGGCGACATTGCGGCCGAGGGCTGGCAAGCCTCCTGTCCTTGCTTCAACAACGCCAGTTTCGTGGCAATCGACTCCGCTGCCTCTCTCAACGACTGCTC
>JASAMZ010006117.1:0-23400 GCA_030248115.1 Linhomoeus sp. GSCO2_2 | reverse complement strand
TGTGTGACGTACTTCGTTCAGTTACGTATACGACGTTCTGTGATGTAGCCGGTGGAAGTGAGAGAACTGAAGGAAGAGTTCTTTCTCTATTTGCTGGCCGACTTGTCCTGCCGCAAATGGTATTAGTGGAAAATGCGTGCAACGTTGGAGGGCACGACTTCGCGATGTAACCGGTGGAAGTCAGATGGGAGAAAAAATTGTTTTTCTATTTGCTGGCCAACTTGTTCTGCCGCAAATGGTATTAGTGGAAAATCGCCCGATTTAGGGAGCACGACTTCGCGATGTAGCCGGTGGAAGTCAGATTGAAGTAAAAGTTGTTTCTCTATTTGCTGGCCAACTTGTCCTGCCGCAAATGGTATTAGTGGAAAATTGTCTCATGTAGGTGGGCACGACTTCACGATGTAGCCGGTGGAACAATGTGGAAGAAAAAGTTGTTTCTGCTCTCTTGCTGGCCAACTTGTCCTGCCGCAAATGGTATTAGTGGGAATCGCGATGTTAGGAAGCACGACTTCGCGATGTAGCCAGTGGAAGTCAGATGGAAGGAAAAGTTCTTTCTCTATTTGCTGGCCGACTTGTCCTGCCCGCGAATGGTTATTAGTGGAAAATCATAAAGTAGGTGGGCACGACTTTGCGGCGTCACCGGTGGAAGTCAGCAATACGTTGGTTCTTCGACGAGTTACGTATTGCTATTGCCCAATGGCCAGAGCACGAACTGACAACGTCACAGATTCTCAGAAAATAGACAAGACTCAAACGAGACTGTGGACCGCTTCCAATGGATGCACTGTCGTCTTGTGGGACATATCCAAGATCAGCTACTTTTGTGACCAACTGGGAAGGACGACTGAACTTGGGCGGCCACCATCCAAGTCAGACAGCAACAGCCAACTCTATCATCACGCAAAGTGGCACGGGTACTGCAGTCATTTGCACCAAAACTCGTCGGAATGGCCACAGCGTGGTATTCCTGCGTTACGCGACCTTACGTAATACTGTGAAGCCTTCTCACGCGCGAGAACTGTTTACGCAACTTCCCCCTCCCCCAATCCTACACACAGCGACACAACAAAACGCAGGTAGACGGTGTTGATTTCGCAGTCTGGCGCGAGGCACGTGTTACCTTGTTTTAGAATCGCCCAAAAGACGTCCTGTGTTGACGACGATCCTTGGAGTCTGAGCGATGGCAAGCGAGGACGAAAGTCGATCGCCGCCTCCGATAGGGCACGTCGAGAGGCTGCTCTGCTTCTGTGGCTGCTTCTCGGTCGAGGTGAGACTGAGTTGTCAACCTTGTGATGAATGACTACAAGTAGGAACTCGAAACAGAGTAAACTATTGTCGGACGTAGCTACACTCCATTATGTGCCATTTGTGCAACTGCAGACCGCGTCTGGAATCGTCGCAGTCACCGAACTGGTGGCTTTGCTTGGTCTCGTCTCGACGGCCGTCGTGTGAGTAATTTTCACGTCGGTGCCACAAGGCAAATCTGTATTTTTGAGCGAGACTCGAAGTATGTGGACTTCTAGGGCCCCCCAAACCATGGCGTCGCTGGCGGCGGCCATATTGGCCTGCACGTCGTTGACGCTGTTCATTGGCCTGATCAAGGAGATCGACTGGCTCCTCATACCCTTTCTCGCCGAGCAGGTATGCATGCATGAGTGGCCGATAAAAACTTAAACTACCGTAGCTTCAGTTTCAGTTTCAGTTACAATTAGTTAACTAAAACTAAAACTTAATCGAATCTGGCGCTGACTCCATAACTGAAACTGAACCTGAAACGAAAACTCAGAGCTTAGCTTCAGCTACCTATTTGATTGTCAAATTTTGCTAAATTTCAGCTGATTTTTATAAAATTCTTGACAAACTTTTCAACATATGTACGATAGACGTTTTGTTCATATTTATGTCCAAGCCTTTGTAGACTATCGTTCCCAAAGAATGATCTTCAGCAATTCGTTGACTTTCTGTATTGAAGCTGAAGCTGAAAGTCAGCCTGCACCACAATTTCAACAAAACCTGAAACTGAGAATGAAATGAGTTTCTACTGGTCACCTTCCTCGCTTTTCGCCCACTCCGCGGACTTTGCTCCAAACCGAAGTCGCTTCAGTTGTTCCTCGTCGTCATCAGTCTGGTCGTATCGGCGTCCATTGCCTTTTCGATGATAGCCGCTCACCAAGTTGGAAGGGCGGCGCTGGATCGCGGAACCGATCCGATTTGGATCGAGCTCGCTTCGAGTCAATGGTTCAACTTGTTGAGTACAACATTTTGTTATAAGTGAAAGCTTCCACTGTCCGATACTTACGTCTTCTGTCTGTCTGTCACTGTCTTACGTCTTCCAATACCAATGCCTCCACCAGAGCTAGCTGCTGGAAACACATACGAAATTACTGTCAAGGCAGAAATCACGCGTCAAGCGCCGTTTCAGACCCCGCTTCCATTCCAACGGCGGTTGCCTGCTCCATTTTCTGCCTGTGGCGCCTCCGGGTGATCAACGCCCGCAGAGAAGAGTTCCGTCGACGCTCGGACTTGCGCGAGGACGCCAAGTGCGGATCTGCATGACATCCATGACAACTTTGGTGCGACTGTGTTTGTCAATTTCAAACCTCACTTTCCAGCTTCGACGACCAACATTCGACTGGCGTCGTCGCGGTGACAAGCTCGTCGGGGAGGTGTGTGTGTGTGCGCATGACTGTCATTTGAATAGGGTTGGGAGCTACAAAACTTTATTCTTCAGCATTTTCCGCTGGAGAATATCGCCAGTGTCGCCTTACGAGTCCGGGCCGCCCACCTACGACCAGTTGGGATTGGGGCCACCCTCTTACGAAGTGGCCATTGCGATGTCGACAGCGGATCGGGAAGGAGAAGACAGCGCTGCAGTCAAAGAACCGCACACGTGACTGATGATTGTGTTCCAAAGTACTACAGTAATTGCGCAACGGGTGCTTGTTTGGATTGGATGCTCAGCAGCTGTATTAAACAGATGTACAGTTAGTGCAGCGCGTCAAATCTACGAGCGAAGATGCAGTTAGGTACGTATACTTTGCGACCCACTGGCTTGAACTGACACAGAAAGGTTTACATTGCAACAAGTATTGCTTTCCATAACTACATCAGTTTAATGGCACTAATGTATCACAATTTGCGTCACACTTGCAACACCGCACTTCGGCCACAGCAGTTCGTGTTCTTTAGGCGCACAACAAATGCCACACTGACACAGTGCTACCTACACGTCACTCTACAACATGTGCGAGTACACCCAACAATTCTCGCACACGGCGCGAAAACGGCACACAGTGCGCCAGTCAAAGGCGGGGCGGGAGCTCTGCGGGCCGATCGCGTTCGCAATGCGCCTTCAGAGAGCGGCGGCGGCAGAAAACTGCCGTGTCGCTCTCTGTGTATGTGCGTGTGTTATTGACAAGATCGTATGTGCGCGCGTGTGTGTGTTCAGTGGCAACCGTGTTTTGCCTTCTTGTGCCTCGTGACGCACTCCGCGCATGCCCCTCTGTTCAACCTGTGCACTTCCGTGCGAATTGGTGCGAATCTTGTGAAAGAGGGTCGAATATAGCTGCAAGACTAGCTCAAACCTTGCAATGCCCCCATCTCCAAGCGCGAGACCGGTCGTGGAGAAACCCTACTGCTTCAATGGCTGCTCAGAGAAGGTGAGACACTTAGTCTGCATTCAGCACTTGTGATGATAGTACCAATGAAAGGGTTTACATCTGGTTTGATCCATTTGCGCTGCAATTGGATTACAGTACTTTGGACTGTGTCAGCTTGTCCAGAAGAAAGCTTTGAACTTGAACGTACGAAACACTAACACGTTTCACAGTGTGTTTGCATGTGCTTCGCACATCAGCACTTGTATGTAACGTCACGTCTGACCACTCAGCACTATGTAGGTGTTACCGGTACACGTCATTTCAGGCGGCGTCGTGGAGCATAGCAGTTATGGAAGCGTTCTTCACTGTCTGCGTTGCCATAGCTTGCTTCTCCATCTGGTAATTGGATTTCAGGAAAGTCCCCCCTACTGGGGGGTAAGGACAGGTGAATTTGTTCGCCATAAAGAAGACTGATGATGAACAGGCTGTGTATCTCAGATGACTTCGGGCCCTCTTCTACACGAACAAATTCAGCGTGCTCTGTTCACGCGCACGGCGCTTATCACGTGCGCACAACGTACATGCGGAGTACGCTATCTACCATTATCAAAACGTGTGCGCTTCAGTGCCTGCCACCGTATCTCACACAACACAATGTCTGCACTCAGCGCAACGCGAGGGTGGCGTACCCCATGCTCTAACCCCCACTTTGACCGCTCAACCATGCACGCAAGCAGAGGGCTTCACATGCTAACAGAGCTTCTGGAGGTATTAACGTTGGTAAATGCACATTATGCACTAATGCTGAGTAAGCGCTTTGCAGTACACACACAAACGACAAACAAAGAGACCCATAATTTGGTGAGAGTTGGGCACCCATATACAGAGCACGCTGAATTTGTTCGTGTAGAAGAGGGCCCGAAGTCATCTGAGATACACAGCCTGTTCATCATCAGTCTTCTTTATGGCGAACAAATTCACCTGTCCTTACCCCCCAGTAGGGGGAACTTTCCTGACATACACACCCGGTCCATGTCCACAGAGTGGAGACCTTGGGGGGGGGGGGGGGGCGGGGGGTGGGGGCGCAGAGCAGGTTTGTTGAGAGGCGAATAGACAGGTCTGCTTTGAAAGGATTGCTGTTGTAGGTGTGGGGACACAGACAGGTCTGGCCCCAGGAGGTTGGATGCACAGACAGGTCTGCCCACAGGAGGTTGGATGCACAGACAGGTCTGGTCACAGGGAGAGGCTTGATGCATGGACAAGATCTGGCCACACGGCACCGAGACGTGTGGAAAGTTTGACGTCGTCTACCAATTTCAGGTAAAATCTAGGAGGTAAACAGAACCTAAATTGCAAAACTAACACCAGATTCGTGTTCTGCGTCCTCGCAAACCCCGGAAACAACTGTCAACTCAATTTTGAAAGAGTGGTTCCAAGGACCCAAAAATTCAACCCACCCGAGCGCCGAAATCAGGCAAATGGCAGCCCGAACCCCGAAATAAACAACCGGATTCGTGTTCTGTGTCCTCGAAAACCCCAGAGACAGACTGAAAACCTGATTTTCAGAATTTGACCCTCAAGAACCAAAATTGACCAACCGGGCACTGAAATCAGCAAATGGCACCCCGAATCCCCGAAACAAACACCGGGATTCGTGTTCAGCGTTGTCGAAAACCCCAGAAACAGCTGGTAAACTCAATTTTGAAAATTTCGGCCCCGGGACCCAATAATTCGTGCTTGGCATGACTTTTTTGTCACCGCGTAACTATTTGCTGGGGTGACTTAAGACCAATAAAATGTTCTACACATTTAATCGCCCTATGGTGGTCTTGGGTGGATCACTTCGATCTGGGCCCCAAGCTTGCACCACCAAGAACTCGGCCGTCTGAAGCCGAGCCCCGGAAGCGTACCCATCCGACCTTTGGTCCTCCATATCTCAGGAACCGTACAACCTGGGAAGATGAAAAAAAGTTCTACACATTTAATCGCCCTATGGTGGTCTTGGGTGGATCACTTCGGATTGGGCCCCCAGCCTGCACCAGTAGAGCTCGGCCGTCTTGAGCGGGACTTAGCCAAAATTTCTGCCATTTCTTTCATCGGGCCCTACGGCCGCAATATTCAAACCGATCTTTACGATATTTTAGATAAAAATTTCCTACTACCAGACGATTCTAACGAGCGATAAAACTCTGCTCTAGCTAGTACCGTTCGCGAGAACGAGGCCCGAAAAAGTTGGCAATCAGCAATACGTAACTGAACGAAAGGCAGGGTTATAACGAGTAATTGCCCGGCCGCAACTCGCGGGCGCTCGCTGGCGCATCCGAGGCAGAAAACGGTTTCGTGAGACACGGCGATACAATACCCGTGGGTTTAGAACACTAGTATTGATCGCTGTGGTATAGCCTGCTGTACATACATGGCATAGCGCGCCGATAGTTCTTTAGCGAGCGAGTGCCACGGCCCATGGAACTCGAGCTGAATTGGAATTGAAAGCTGAGTTGGCCCCTAGAAGTTTTGTTTACAGCCCACAGACCATGTCTCGATAACTCGAAATTCAGTGTAGGTGCATAGACCATGATGTAGGTAATGAGTGTAGCACCCTTCGCTCTGCAGTCCGCGAGAGCGCCCAGTCTACTCTTTGCGAAGCGGCCGCAACTGAGGCGAGTCCGCAAGCAGATCAAGAACAGCACAAGGAAGGATGTCGTCGGCAGCACAGTCGACTGGGGACACGACAGGATATTCTCGATTTCGACCCTGGATGAAAATACTGCCACGCGCTGATTCCTATTTGAGAATAGACGGGAGAATTCTGTGGATTTGTGATTATGAACTCTGACTTGGAAGAGCGTGTGGATTTGGTCGATGTCTACGGCAAGCTGCTAGTGTTGAAGTGCGGGCACTTGTGATGCGTGTGCTTGTGTGGGCTGGGCGCAATGCCTTAGCGCGTCATTCACCTTTGTGTGGGAAGGTAAGCGAGAGGACGTGAGCCAGACAGTAGTCAGACACATCTCTGACTTTCCCAGTGATTCAAGACCAATCAGCCAGACAGAACCACTCCTCAGCTATGCTCTTCCTCTGTCTTTCAACACAAGCTTTGCACGCGAACTCTTTTGAAAAGTGTTACAGTACTCCTCAGTCTCAGACCGAAGCAAAGATGTTGGCCTTCTTTCTGTTGGTGATGTCGATTCTGGAAGTTCAGAGCTTCAGAGGTTATCGCTACCGCTACAATACCTACCCTCGCGAGGATATGACCTGGCCCGGTGGAATGGTGCCCTATGTGATCCAGAATGGTTTTGGTAAGGATGTGGCTTACCGCTTGCGCGAAATTCTTTTAAAAAGCAACGCAAATACAGACGAAAATGGCGCCAGACTGCTGAGGACCGCAATGGACGCGATCGAACACTACTCGTGCGTCAGATTCGTCCCCAAGGGACACCAACAACATTTCTTGCGCATTGGGAAGCCACGAAATGGGGGTCGCGTTGTCAGCAGTCAACATTTGTTCGCTGTCTGCGCTCCGTGTGTAATATAGTAGCCTAGCCATACCGTGTATCCAGCTGAGATCCAGTAGGAGCGGCGCTTAACCCATTCGTAAACGTATGAGTATGGTATTCGCCCTCCTGTTCATGACTACGAAGCTTTCTGCATTACAAAACAGGGACCAATTGGCGTACCGCTTACTAACTTCTTCATAAACTTGCAGTACATCCTCCCGACCCTGCATCTAATCCTACATATATAATACATAATATAGAATATTATAATATATAAAAATAATGCATAATAATGCTATCTGCCTGCATCATGGAGCATGGAACCAGTGAGTAGCTACTAACCCTTCATCACATTTAATCAATCGTCCTGTTGCAGGGTCTGTCCCGTTGTAAAGATCTGTCCTGCTGCAGGGTCTGTCCTGTTGCAAGATTTGTCCTGTTGCAACATTTGTCCTGTTGCAGAAAGTCTGTCCTGTTGCAAGCCAACAGCGCTGAATGCCTCGCGAACGCGCCGTACAAAGCGCCGCGCAAAACAAATGATAGAAAGCGGGCAGATTTTCCGGTTGCAAGTATCTGTCCTGTTGCAAGATTTGTCTTGTTGCAAAACCTGCCCTGTTGCAAAGGTCTGCCCTGTTGTGAGCCAACGGCGCTCGTCGCCTCGTGCGACGATCCTGTTGTAACGTCTTTACCGTTGCAGCCTTCGTCCTGTTGCAGAAAGTCTGTCCTGTTGCAAGATCTGGCCCCCCCCCCCCCCCCCCCCCCTCCTGTTGCAAGCGAAAAGATAGTCGCTGAAGCGGCTCGAATTGCCTGCGCGAGCATTGTCGTACTGGTCGGCGCTGTTGCACTTGCACATTGCCAGGTTCGCTGCGGTAGCGCGCCCTGCCGCCCGGTTCGCTTTTGCAAGGCTCTGCTGCCGTGCAGTGCCGTACTGTTACGAAAAAGCAAAGCCTGCGTTGAAGGCAGGCAGCAACAGGCGACGCTGGCCGTGCAGCGATTGATTTTCTGCGGTCGATGGATCGAAGCGAGCGAGCTTCTCTGCGGGACGCCGCTGGCGTCCTGCTGGCTTCCTAGCGCGCGCGTGCTGAAGCGTCGCGTGGCGAAGTGCTAGCGAGGCAGGCGCATGCTGAAGCGTCGCGTGGCGAAGTGCTAGGGAGGCAAGCGTACTCGGAGGGACGGACGGACAGACAGACAAAAGGCCTAGCTAGCATAGTAATGTAGACTAGAGCCTTTAGCCCGTAGGAGAATCTCTATGGTCAATAGTGCATGGGTAATTGCAGAGCATGAAGGAGATAATGCAATCATCGAATCCAGTGCACCGCAGGCCATTGCAGTTACACCTCAAGTCATTTGACTCTGTGCCCCTGCCAGTGCCTCCATTTAGGATCGCACCAGCTCCCATGCCTGTAAATACACAATAGACAGTTGGGCTTAGCCCATAGACTATTGGGTTTAGCCCGTAGGACATTTCAGATAGGTCTCAAGTCATTCGACCCTGTGCCCCTGCCAGTGCCTACATTTAGGCTTGCGCCAGTTCCCATGCCTTTAAATACACAATAGACTCTTATCTTTAGCCCAGAGACATTTGGGGTTAGCCCGTAGAAGATTTCAGATAGATCTAAAGTCATTTGACATAGATCCAGAATAGTTTGATGCTGTGCCCCTGCCAGTGCATGCAGTGCCTGCGAATACACTTTGGAGTCTCACAACGGAAACTCTGTCATGAATGGTGACACTGTAAACTGCGTTTGGCGCAAAATCCAATGTCAATCATAGTGTATGGTGCCTTCTGTGCTCAGAATGTACTGGGGCAGTCGATATTTGCGAAATATTGTGGAATTTAGGCATCAGTCAAAGTTCTCAAACTAAAGATGCAAAACTACATGTTCTGCCAGTCAGTTTAAGCTATAGATCATCGCGATCCGTCAACTGTAGCAAGCGCTAGAGAGTTCACAGACAGACAAACACACGGACACACCTAGGCGCCTTAGTATATAGGACTAGAGCCTTTAGCCCGTAGGAGAATCTCTATGGTCAATAGCACATGGGCAATTTGCAGAGCATGAAGGAGATAAAGCAATCATCAAATTCAGTGCACTGCAGGACACTACAGTTAGATCTCAGGTCGTTAGACCTTGTTCCATTGTCAGTGCCTATGTTTACAATCTCGCCAGCTCCCGTGCCTGTAAATACACAATAGATGCTTGGGTTTAGCCCGTAGTCACTTGGGATTTGCCCATAGAACACTTCAGATAGATCTAAAGACATTTGACATTGTGCCCCTGCCAGTGCCTACATTTAGGCGCGCGACAGCTCCCGGGCTTGTAAATACACAATAGATGATTGGGTTTAGCCCATAGACATTTGGGTTTAGCCCGTAGGAGATTTCAGATAGATCTAAAGACATTTGACACTGTGCCCCTGCCATGCCTGCATTTATGCTCGCACCAGCTCCCGTGCCTGTAAATACACAATAGACACTTGGGTTTAGCCCATAGACATTTGGGTTTAGCCCGTAGGAGATTTCAGGTAGATCTAGACATTTGACACTGTGCCCCTGCCAGTGCCTGCATTTATGCTCGCACCAGCTCCCGTGCCTGTAAAAACACAATGATAGTTGGGTTTAGCCCATAGACATTTGGGTTTAGCCCGTAGAAGATTTCAGATAGATCTAAAGACGTTTGACATAGATCCAAAGCAGTTTGATGCTGTGCCCCTGCCAGTGCATGCAGTGCCTGCGAATACACTTTGGAGTCTCACAACGACAACTCTGTCATGAATGGTGACACCCCACTATCAATTGAAGTTGATGTTTTGCGTGTTGGCATGCAGTGCACGCGTCATTCACACTGTGGCCGCCATTTGAATCATCGTGGTTAAGCAGAATTGTGCACCTCACACTCGAAATTGTCAAAATTTTATGGCATTTAGACATTGGTCAAAGTTCTAAAAGCAAAGATGCAAAACCGCGTGTTCTGACGGTCAGTTTAAGCTATAGATCATCGCGATCCGTCAACTGTAGCGAGCGCTAGAGCGCTCACAGACAAACAAACAAACAGACAAACAAACAGACGGACAGAGTTTTGCCGCTTAGTATAAAGGAATGCAAAACCGCGTGTTCTGACGGTCAGTTTAAGCTATAGATCATCGCGATCCGTCAACTGTAGCGAGCGCTAGAGCGCTCACAGACAAACAAACAAACAGACAAACAAACAGACGGACAGAGTTTTGCCGCTTAGTATAAAGGATAAGTTATGCAGTCTCCGCTTCACGTTCAGTATCTACATACATTGCTTGATTTAGAAAGGTGGTGCTCAGCTGCCCCAGTATTTAGTCAACAGATATCCTTTCGCTTTGCCGCCAGTCAGTTCATTTCCACTCACCATCCCTGACGTTCTCATAGTTGACCCGCACATAGGAGTCTCTGTCAGGCCTGGAGTGCTGATGCCAGAAGCCCAAAACGTGCAACAGCTCGTGTATGAGGCTGCCCAGTTTGAGACAGCTGCTAGAGAGAATCATGTTCTGTCGGCCTTTGCGAAGGAAGCCTACTTCTGTGGCGCAGACGTCAGCCTTTGGCTGGGAGGGAGGTCGCGATGCAGCGTAATGATGAACAGGACGATTGATTAAATGTGATGAAGGGTTAAGCGCCACTCTCACTTGTTCCCTGCTCCATGATGCAGGCAGATAGCATTATTATGCACTATTTGTATATATTATAATATTATATATTATGTATTATATATGTAGGATTAGATGCAGGGTCGGGAGGACGTACTGCAAGTTTATGAAGAAGGTAGTAAGCGGTACGCCAATTGGTCCCTCTTTCGTACTGTAGAAAGCTTCATAGTCATGAACAGGAGGACGAATACCATACTCCTACGTTTACGAATGGGTTAAGCGCCGCTCCTACTGGATCTCGGCTGGATACACGGTATGGCTAGGCTTCTGTATTACACACGGAGCACAGACAGCGAACAAATGTTGACTGCTGACAACGCGACCCCCATTTCGTGGCTTCCCAATGCGCAAGAAATGTTGTTGGTGTCCCTTGGGGACGAATCTGACGCACGAGTAGTGTTCGATCGCGTCCATTGCGGTCCTCAGCAGTCTGGCGCCATTTTCGTCTGTATTTGCGTTGCTTTTTAAAAGTATTTCGCGCAAACGGTAAGCCACATCCTTACCAAAACCCTTCTGGATCACATAAGGCACCATTCCACCGGGCCAGGTCATATCCTCGCGAGGGTAGGTATTGTAGCGGTAGCGATAACCTCTGAAGCTCTGAACTTCCAGAATCGACATTGCCAACAGAAAGAAGGCCAACATCTTTGCTTCTGACTGAGAGGAGTACTGTAACACTTTTCAAAAGAGTTCGCGTGCAAAGCTTGTGTTGAAAGACAGAGGAAGTGCATATGTAGCTGAGGAGTGGTTTTGTCTGGCTGATTGGTCTTGAATCACTGGGAAAGTCAGAGATGTGTCTGACTACTGTCTGGCTCACGTCCTTTCGCTTACCTTCCCACACAAAGGTGAATGGCGCACCGAGGTATTGCGCCCAGCCCACACAAGCACACGCATCACAAGTGCCCGCACTTCAACACTAGCAGCTTGCCATCAAATTCACACGCTCTTCCAAGTCAGAGTTCATAATCACAAATCCACAGAATCCTCCCGTCTATTCTCAAATCGGAATCAGCGCGTGGTAGTATTTTCATCCAGGGTAGAAATCGAGAATATCCTGTCGTGTCCCCCGTCGACTGTGCTGCCGACGACATCCTTCCTTGTGCTGTTCTTGATCTGCTTGCGGACTCGCCTCAGTTGCGGCCGCTTCGCAAAGAGTAGACTGGGCGCTCTCGCGGACTGCAGAGCGAAGGGTGCTACACTCATTACCTACATACAGGGAAAACGTGGTCTATGTGCCTACACTGAATTTCGAGTTATCGAGACATGGTATGTGATGTGGGCTGTAACCAAAACTTCTAGAGGCCAACTCAGCTTTCAATTCCAATTCATCTCGAGTTCCATGGGCCGTGGCACTCGCTAAAGAACTATCGGCGCGCTATGCCATGTATGTACAGCAGGCTGTACCACAGCGATCAATACTAGTGTTCTAAACTCACGGGTATTGTATCGCCGCGTTTCGTGAAACCGTTCTCTGCCTCGGATGCGCCAGCGAGCGCCCGCGAGTCGGCCACCACCTTGCGCCACCGCTTCATCTGGAAAATATGGGTCGGCGCAAAATTTTGTTTTTTGTGAATTATATGAAGTATTCTTTTTGTGAATTATTGTGCTTTCATATTTTCGCTGAAACAATTCGAATGCTCTGCCCAATCGCGCCGTTTTGATCAGCAATCGATGCGCAAGGATTCACATGGTGTTCACGAGGAGAAACGATCGCCAACCCACCGCAGTTACGGCTGCCGGCGTATGGGCGGCGCCCGACTGTCCAACTGAGTAGCCGGCCACGTTCTGTCCCCTCAGTCCGTGCTCCACCGAGTCCGCGCCCATTTGCTCGTCGTGCTCCGTCACGCGCAGTCCTATTGGGCCGTGCTTCAGGAACTGCAAGGAACGATGAAGGCTGATGAAGGATAGAGGAGCCAAAAGTGGACAAATTACCCGAGCGCGTGTGGATACTTACGGTCGTAAGTCAAATGTGGAAATTTTATTATACAGTAGATCTTCATGGCTAGGAGGGGCGCTAATATGTAGGAAAGGCGTGAGATGTGTGTCACTTTCAAGTGCTGCCATTTTGAATTACTAGACGCAAAGTCCGAAACAAGACGCAACGCCGAGCGAGACGATAAGCCTGGGCCAGTATCGCTTCTGTCCGGCCGCTAAGACTAGGCAACCACCCACGATCAGAACAACCAGCGCGATGACGCCGCTCCACAACAGTGTCGCTACGACGGCAACCGACTGGACGAACAGAAGCTGGAAGCCGCCTCCGTAGAGAAGGCCGTTGCTTTGGGCGTCCTCTGGTTGCTGAGAGTGCCACACCAGAATAACTCCTTTCGAATTGAAGCATTACAGTACCCTTCGAATGACAGATTACAGTACTCGTCGCCAACCATTGGGGCGGGGTGCTCCATGAAGATTCCAACGCACAGCAGGCCCCAAATGGCGGACACCACGTGGACCGGGATTACACCCACTGGATCGTCGATTTGGAACTTGTCCAATAATGGGACTGTGAGATATGAGAAGACCGATCCGATCGCTCCAATCAGCAAACTCTGCCACGGTCGGGCCAGGCCGCAGATGGCTGAAAATAGATACTGTAAAGACCTGAAATCTAAAAAGTTTAAATTCACGTTTTACATTAAAACATTTAAAGAGAAATTTCGTCTAAAGGTGGTAATCAAAACGAGAACTCCATCATAGCTAATTACATTTTCAACCTGTGATCGAGACCAGCGCAGACAGAATCCCATTCACCAAGGAGTCAATTTTGAATTTGCCGTCCCAGAATATGGATAACGTCAATGCGGACGCCCCACCTCCCATCGAGGAAACGATCGTTGAAACTGCCGTCCTGAGCGAGCGCAAAGGTTACCGTCTGTAACGTGTGCTTTAGATTGGCAGAACGACGTAATCGTCCCACCTGGCAGCGAGTCGCCATCTTCCGCTGGTGATTCCCCAGGTGCTGCCGCAGTTGAAGCCCAGCCAGCCCCACCACAGCATGAAAAGGCCTGTGAAACACACTTGTCGCGGGTGACATTCAAACAGTACAAAAGTTGAGGCCGTTCACACCCAGTAGAGCGTTGGTGGGCGAGCTGATTTCTGCCTGGGCGCCAGGGTCGAATCTGCCCAGTCTGGGCTTCAGGAACAGTGTGGCCAACAGACCCACTCCTCCACCCACGAGGTGAACCGGAGCGCACCCTGCCAAGTCCACTGCGCCCATCCGGCTGAGAAAGCCCTTGGAGGACCACAGCCAGTGGGCCGGAATGGAGTGGACCAACACAACGGTTGCACAGAGGACCATGTACGTCTTGAGCGTGATTCGCTCCGCTGTGGCTCCTGAAGGATACCATGCTATCAACATGATCAAATCCTGCATATCGAGACCCCTGATGCACCAACTTGGACCACTGAAAACCGTGTGAAACCTTCGGAACACCACCTGAAACCACACCTGAGACCACTGAGACCCATCTGAGACCCATCTGAAATGCGCGCCTGAGACCACTGAGACCCATCTGAAATGCGCACCTGAGACCACTGAGACCCATCTAAAACCCATCTAAAATGCGCACCTGAGACCACTAAGACCCATCTGAAACCCATCTGAAATGCGCACCTGAGACCACTGAGACCCATCTGAAACGCTGGAAGCCCACCTGAGACCACTGATACCCATCTGAAACCCATCTGAAACGCTCACCTCAGACCACTGAAACCCGTCTAGAACCTCTGAAACCCCACCTGAGACGATGGTGGCGGCCGTGGTGGCGAAGCTCAACTGGAACAGAAAGGAGGCCGTCTTCCAAGCGGTGGTGTCTGATTCCTCTCTGGAGTCGTGATCGAAGAAGAAGTCACCGAATCCACAGAAGGCGTTGCCCCATCCCCAGGTGTCTCCAAAGGTGAGGCCGAATCCCAGAGCCCAGTAAGCCAGGCCTCCAGCCACCACATCCACCACATTCTTCACCATGATGTTGACCTCGTTCTTGGAGGAGACCGAGCCGCTTTCCAGCAGCCCGAAGCCTGCAACGCGCAAGACTTGTGGAAGTGGCACAAGAAGATACACAAAGCCGGCGTCACCACATTAGCACATAGTGAGCCAGTTGGTTATACTACACCACAAGTAGGTCCTACAGGTGGCCAGTTCTCACTGCTCTCTCCAACATGGCGTGACACCAACAAGCGGCCATACTGCCAGCCACCCACCCGACTGCATGGTGAAGATGATGAAGGCGCTGCTGAGGATCCAGACGGCGTCGTCCTGGAACTGCTTGCTCGACTCCACCATTGTGACTTCGGTGCACGGCGTGCAGTTGGTCGCGCTACCCTGGCTGATGTTGCTGCTGGTAGCTTCAATCAGAACCTCCATGCGACCTGTCATTGTACAGATTAGCCGGAACTTGTCTTCTGCTAGAGTGCGGTACTAATCATGTATCTCTGTCTAGTGGAGCCATTATAGTGAATGTAACTGCTTGCGCGTAATGTGCTTTTCGGCCGCCCGGGCTAACCGAATCACCCTCCAAGCTTCGCTCGACGTCGTTGCTTCTTCTCACCGATACATTCGTTGCCAGGCAGCGAAACTCGTTAGCGAGACTTCCGAATGGCCCCTGTTTGTCAAAAGGGCCACACGGCGCGATTTCGCCAGAGCGGCAACGCTTCGGTTGAGTGCAAGTTTGGTGGTACTTTGCGAAGATGTTGTGACGTCCTTGGCGTGACTCGTCTTCGTGTTTACTGCAACAGCTCATCGGCCGAGTGCACGAGCCGCGGTTTCGCACCTGCGAGTACGGTGCACCGTATTATTTGCTGCGTCACAAGTCTTTCCTGTTTAGCTTTGGGGTCCCTGTGTCTGGGTCTTTCCTGTGTACGGCAATGGCACACATGTTTTCCACCAGAATACAGAACGCTAATCCGCCACACTCAGTGAGTATCACCGCTTTCCCCTTTCTCCGGATCACAATCGGCAAGAACGCCTTCCGAAATGGCGAAAATTCTGTTGTGGTCGTCGTCAACGTTGTTGTCGTTGTTGTGGTTGTTATCGTTGTGGTCGATGTGGTTGCTCTGATTGCGGCTCTGCCTTCGGACCATAACGCTTGCGCGTCGGGCCGCCTTGACTTTGATGGTACTCTTGGGTCGTTTGGCGAAGAGCAGATTGGCAGTCTTCGCGGCCTGCGTACAATCCGGGCAATTCTTCAGCCGTTGAACGCGCGTGCGTGCGCGTGGGGGGGGGGGGGGGGGGGTGGGGGGGGGCGTGCGTGCGTGCGTGCGTGCGTGCGTGCGTGCGTGCGTGCGTGCGTGCGTGCGTGCGTGCGTGCGTGAACGTGCGTGCGTGCGTGCGTGCGGGCGGGCGCCCGGGCGGGCCGGCGTGCGTGCGTGCGTGCGTGCGTGCGTGCGTGCGTGCGTGCGTGCGTGCGTGCGTGCGTGCGTGCGTGCGTGCGTGCGTGCGTGCGTGCGTGCGTGCGTGCGTGCGTGCGTGCGTGCGTGCGTGCGTGCGTGCGTGCGTGCGTGCGTGCGTGCGTGCGTGCGTGCGTGCGTGCGTGCGTGCGTGCGTGCGTGCGTGCGTGCGTGCGTGCGTGCGTGCGTGCGTGCGTGCGTGCGTGCGTGCGTGCGTGCGTGCGTGCGTGCGTGCGTGCGTGCGTGCGTGCGTGCGTGCGTGCGTGCGTTTCCGAAAGTGCGTGCGTGCGTGCGTGCGTGCGTGCGTGCGTGCGTGCGTGCGTGCGTGCGTGCGTGCGTGCGTGCGTGCGTGCGTGGGGGAGGGTGCGTGCGGGCGTGCGTGCGTGCGTGCGTGCGTGCGTGCGTGCGTGCGTGCGTGCGTGCGTGCGTGCGTGCGTGCGTGCGTGCGTGCGTGCGTGCGTGCGTGCGTGTGCGTGCATGCGGCCGAACGCACTCAACAACACTAACCAGACTCTCCTTCCGTCGGGCGGGCCCCTCGACGGCGGCGCCTTCCCCTGCTGCTCGACTGACCGCTCGAGATTCCGCCGCCACCTTCCGCCACTTCTTCACCTGTCGTAATAAAATTCAGATTGCGATTCACTTCAGATCAATTCAGATCGATTCAGTTCAGATTGCGATTTAGGTAGAGTAGAGTCTCTGAAACTGGGTCACGCGCTACCGTAACCCGCACCGCGTCCAGAGCGGCCGGCGTGTGCGCCGCGCCGGACTGGCTGACGGCGTAACCGGCCACGTTCTGTCCCCTCAGTCCGTGTTCCACCGAGTCCGCACCCATCAGCTCGTCGTGCTCCGTCACCCGCAGTCCCACTGGGCCGTGCTTCAGGAACTGCAAGGAACACAGTATGAGAATAATGCTGCGTTGACCCTCACACCAGAACTCCTCCCAACGCTACCGGCTATACGCTACGCATGTTGCTGAAACACCCCTGACAGCACAACTCATGCCTCTGCTCGCTGGCCTACAGTGTAATGTATACGTGCCATCAGAACGGGCACGCCGACCACGCCGCTCCAGAGAAGCGTGGCGACCACCGCGACCGACTGAACGAACAGAAGCCAGAAGCCGCCCCCGTACAGCAAGCCGCTGCTTTGGGCGTCCTCGGGTTGCTGGAATCGCAGAAAATTCAGGAACAACGTTTGAATCGGCGCCCTACCGTATTCACAGTTCTCACCACAGGAGCTGGACGCTCGAGGAAGATTCCAACGCACAACAGGCCCCAAATAGCAGAGACCACGTGAACGGGGATCACTCCCACTGGATCGTCGATCTGGAACTTGTCCAACAGAGGAACAGTGAGGTAAGAGAGGACAGAGCCAATGGCTCCGATCATCAAACTCTGCCAGGGACGCGCCAGGCCGCAGATGGCTGAAAATGTAAAAATTTACATCTTGCTCTGAAATTTTTAGAATCTTGAATGTGTTGATCTTGTACTTGAAACCAAAACCTGCGTTCCACAATGACTGTAACCTGTGATCGAGACGAGCGCCGACAGTATTCCATTTACCAATGAGTCGATTTTGAACTTGCCGTCCCAGAAAATCGACAAGATCAGCGCCGAAAGCCCTCCTCCCATGGAAGAGACGATCGTCGATACAGCAGTCCTCAAGATGCGGAAAGGATACTGCACTTGATCAATAATATTAATCCAATATGTTACAAAACTGTTTCAAACCTGGCGGCCAGTCGCCACCTTCCCCTGGTGATTCCCCAGGTGCTGCCGCAGTTGAAGCCCAGCCAGCCCCACCACAGCATGAAGAGGCCTGTGAAACACGCAAGTCGCGGGTGACATTAGAACTAAGAAATCAGACGCTCATACCCAACAAGGCGTTGGTGGGAGAGCTGATCTCTGGTTGTCCGTCCGGGTCGAACCTGCCCAATCTTGGCTTGAGAAACAGGGTGGCCAGCAGACCCACTCCTCCGCCCACCAGATGAACTGGGGCACACCCTGCCAAGTCCACCGCGCCCATCTGACTCAGGAACCCTTTGGTGGACCAGACCCAGTGGGCCGGGATGGCGTGGACCAGCACCACTGTCGCGCACAGAACCGTGTAAGTCTTGAGTGTGATCCGCTCCGCTGTGGCCCCTGAAGAGGTTGTGACTGAGATACCCTTCTGAAACCCATCTGAGACCCATCTGTGGCTCATATGGAACCATTCAGGAACCCACCTGAAACCCATCTGTGACCCTGAAACAAACCTGAACCATTTGAAACCCATCTGAAACCCGTATGAAACCGATTCCCTTTAAAACCATCTGAAACCCATCTGAAACGTCTACCTGAGACGATGGTGGCGGCTGTGGTGGCGAAGCTCAGTTGGAATAAGAATGAGGCGGTCTTCCAGGCGGTTGCGTCGGTGTCGGCGTTCGACTCGTGGTCAAAGAAGAAGTCGCCAAAGCCACAGAAGGCGTTGCCCCATCCCCAGGTGTCTCCGAAGGTGAGGCCGAATCCCAGGGCCCAGTAGGCCAGGCCTCCAGCCACGACATCCACCACGTTCTTCACCATGATGTTGACCTCGTTCTTCGAGGAGACGAAGCCACTCTCCAGCAGCCCGAAACCTGGAACGTACAAGCTAACGATGTGACGCGTGACGAGTTGTCACGCAATCAACACTCCGCGTAGGCAACAACGCTGTAAACAGCCACGCAACCACGCGTCATTTCCTGTTGGCCATCTTTCTGCCAGCCAATCCACGTGCGACTGCTCATGGCCACGCAGCCACTCACTTGGTACTGCGTACGTGGAAGAGAATCTCTCATACCTACCCGACTGCATGGTGAAGATGATGAAGGCGCTGCTCAGAATCCAGACGGCGTCGTCCTGGAACTGCTTCCCTTTCTCCATGAGGCTGTCCAGGCAGGGGGTGCAGTTGGTCATCGTGCTACCGTATCCGGCACCCTCCCAATCGTCGGTTGAAACTCCCAGACGGCCGTTCATTGGTGGCAGAAGAAATGGAAAATGTGGTTTTGCACTCTGCAATACTCTGGGCGCTCCCTGAGGCGAGTGAATGGAGAGACAATGGTATGACAGATGGGATTGTGGGCGTCAACCTTCGGAAGAACTAATATGAGAATGGGGCGACAAGACTACCTATCTTGGCTCAAGCTCCAATCCATCAGAAGGTAAAGTAATCTCCTCTACCTACGCCTAAGCAGGTGAACCGAGCGATATTGATGGCCACAACGCACACAAGTGCGCTGTTGATATTGACGATTACGCGCCATCGATTAGCCACAACTTTATTGCGGGGTCATTCCAGATTGATCCACCTGGGCAGGCCTTCTGTGGGCGGGTACAAAACCCATTTGTGTATTTCGTCACAGCTCAATCACCAACCCTCGCTTCTGGATCAGTCCTTTTCTGCGGAAGCGAATTTGCTGCTAGGCAGCGGAGCGTACAGCAGTACTTATTCGCGCCTCCGTAATCTGGTTGGCCTCGATGGAATTTTCTTCCGTTTTCTAACGTGACTTGCAAATACGGCCGATTTGCAAGTGAGATTTTGAATTAGCCGTACTCCCCAATATCGGTCCTGGGTTGTATACTACCACATCTAATTGGCACCAAGTGCGCATTGTGCACGTGTATAAAATGGATTCGCGACTCAAAGAAAAGTTGCCAAAATTATTGTTGCTAAAGAAGTCGAAAGCTCGAAGATACCCCACTTTGGATCAATCGCCCTATATGGACGGCACCTACATATGTGCCTACATGCACACATAGCTCAGGTGTAAGCGAACAGGTGTTCAGCACATCGTTGGATGTAGGCAGTACATTGTAGTACGTATTACCCCTCCCTTCCCTAACACCCTTCTTCCTCCCTCCCCCCCCCCCCCCAACCCGCATCCGAAACGAGCGAAAACAGCAACGGCGTCTCTATGGTGGCAGTAATCGATTCTCGCCTGCATTTCAGCACGAAACCATAATCGAAATGGGGTACGTACATTTGTCTAGCTAGCGACTAACATACTCGGCTCCCCGTGCACATCACTGGTAAACACTCCAATTAACCCCCTCCCCTACGCTCTTGTGCTGATGCTGATGGATGAGCGAGGTGAAGAAGGGGGCATATTGAAAGACTTACCTCTATTAATGAACGAATGTTACGGGAGTTATTGTAACTTCAGTTGTCGAGCGCCCGGTGGAGGGCAGCAATGACAGCAGCGATAGGTTCATCACGAGATATATTTCTCAGGGTTTACCGAACGAAATTGGGTGAAATTTGGCACACTAAACGGCCTTGTCACAAATACCATATATTCCGAATTTGGTGAAAATCGGTTGAGGAAGCGAGCATTGTAGGCGCGTCCTGCCTTCGCTGCCATCCGCCAGAGGTTACGTAACTCCACTCCAGATAACCTGGGACATCCGGCCACCTCAGGTGCCCCGGGCTGCTTGTGTCCAATCGTTCATAAAGGGGTTACGTACGGTACCTGGCTTGGCTTAGCTGCGAGTGTGTGTTCGGTAGCGCAACCTACCGTAATTCATGTCAATTGCTACGTAATTCCAAGTTTATAACTTATCCCAATAGTGGACTGGCGTTGCAGCCTCCCCTGAACCATGCGTTACGCGTTGCGTTCTGTTGCACTTCGAATTCCGGAGAAATTGCTTAATATAAGGATCACACACGTTTCCCTTCGATCATGCATTGCGGTCGCCGATGCAGTCGCCCTGCTCCCCTTGGATGACCACGGCATAGTAGATCATGCAGAACACGACGAAGGCCAGAGGGTAGCCCGCTCGGCAGATGTTGTCGAGTGTTCTGGCGACGTTGTGCCATCGCAGCGCCTTCTTCTCCGCCTCCTCCTTGCCTCCAGCCCCTGGCTTCAGCTTCTCGGCAGTCTTGCGCTGGAATTCCGATTTGGAAGGCGATGGGAAATCGCGTCGCATTTACAGATGTACGGTAGGTGTAGTTTGCGCTTCTTGCATTGCTAACATGCAAATGCGCGGCACCCCCTTATTTCAAGAATGGATAGTCTGGCGGATTTGCGTATGCAACCCGAAAGACGGAATTGCATGACAACAACTCGGTCGTGTACCGTGTTTTGTGGGAAATGACTTAGACAACGTTTACTCAGCGTTGCATTGCGACGGTGGGTTCTAGAATTCTCATTTGTAAGAACCATTACCAGCTTGTTGGCCCTCTTGTCGAAGGAGACGACGAAGAGCGTCTGCAGCATGGTGACGAAGACGAAGACGATGATGAAGGAGAACCAGATGTCGATGGCCTGAATGGAAAGGGTAAGCCCAAGTGCTGAGGCTCCCATCAAAGAGTACTCTGTCTGACAGTGCCAGACCTTCATGTACGACACCGACGGGAGGTTCTCCTTGACCACGGCGGCCGCTGAAACGTTGAAATTCCCAAAATCAATTCAAAATCAAATTCATTCTCAAAGTCCCATCCCCCCACTGACATGAGCTCATGGTAAGCATGACGGTGATGGCCACCCCAATTCTCCCATCCATGAACTCCTCTGGGAGCCAGCAGGCGACCCAGCTGAAGATCAGCGCCAGGGAGGTGGGCACGTAGGTCTGCGTCACGTGGTAGCCCACGTCGCGCTCCAACTCGAACTCCAGCTTCACGCAGGAGAAGTTGCCTGTGAGGACGATGGAAGCATCGATGGTGGACTATAGTGGAGCGGAAACTCGCCCAGGCATGAATCTTCGCGCTTCGTTGCTACGGTTGATCACGGTGTCTGTTTTGTCAGAGCACCCGCAAATTGTGCCCCCGCTCGTGACCGTGTAGATCGACGCCAAATTTCAGGAAGCTAGAGTAGCAAACTTTGCCCACTTAGGCACATTTGGGTACGGCGCCATGTTGACAGCAGCGTGTTCTTTCTTCCCTAGGGAATTTGAAAGTCTGGACCACTTTCTACAGAACGAACAGTCTGGCGCCTTGCCAAAACCAAAATCTCACACCTATGTACTATGTAATCTCTCCTCCTACCCGACTTCCGGTCGGCGCCGTCGCATTCGTAGGGCCTGGCGTCTTTGACGAAGAGCTCGGGAAGTTGGACGTCGTCGTTCTTGTAGATGGCGTCCTCCTTGTTCTCGAACCACTCGAAACGGACCTGCTCCACTGGGTAGGCGACTGAATACATGTACCTTTGTAGTGTGTGGGATCGATTGGCGCTACATACTGTAGATTACCGTAACACAAACACGGTGACAGTTAAAGTTCATCCTGTGGTGTGTGGTGGGATATGCTGTGTTCGCGATCGGAAGGCCACATGATCACTGGAAGTCACGGCGACATTTGATCAGTAGCTCTGGATTCTGATCAGTGTAGCAAGGGTAGCTGGCTTAGTGTGACCAGTAGGCAGTCCTATCCACATATCTGATGCGTTGGTTCTTATGCTGCTGAATTACTACGTACAGTAGCTGCTCAAAGCCGCCTGAAAATCTTCGTAACTTGGGTTATGCCAAGAAATATGCTTTCATGCATAGAACCGTACGGGCATATTTTGAGCACACTCACATGACTTGACGTAAAGGTCGCACAGCTGGGTGTCGTGCGGGAATTTGCAGAGAACCAGGTTGCAGGAGAGAGGGGCTCAGCTCTACCCTGTAGTGAAATGTAATTCCGGGAAATTCTTCACTTTCACCACCCAAAGTTATCCGAAATTCCCCCACCTCAACTGGTAGAGGACTTCGCCTGGAGGAAACACCATGATGACGAAATTCAAGAATGTCACTGATGAAGTGTCGCCTCTAGCATTGGCGAAATAGGGGTCGGGCACCCATAACTTCTTCAAAATCTCTTCCTCTTTGATAAGAATAGGCTGTGTGTGATTGTGGACCAGCCTGGCGTCCCGCCAGGCCATTCGAATGTAGGCGTCCATATCGTAGTCCTCAAAGATTAATGAATATAATAAATAGATTTATTCTCTAAAAGGCAATGATAGATTTAAATAAATAATGATCTGGCATCGCCCACCATAGTGCTGGTCTCGAAATTCGACAGCGACTCGATGTAGACGCGAATTTCACCTTGACAGTTTGGCCTGGAAGATAGAGCGGTCGACTTGACGCTAACACAACACTGTAGCACAACTCGCGATGTCGACATAATAATTCAGCTTGTATTCTGAAGGCCGCGCTGCAAGACGGGCGTCGAAGAGCATTAGAAGGCCCAGAAGTTCCACCAAAACGTGGCGAGTTTACCAACGCCTTTACACCTTACCTAGCAATACG
>JASAMZ010006112.1:0-10749 GCA_030248115.1 Linhomoeus sp. GSCO2_2 | reverse complement strand
CATCAGATGAGACAACAGCTCAACGACCTGGCTCAGCAGTTGCCGACTGCCATCAGCCAAGGAAGAGACTACTTCGAGTTGCCCGGTGAGAAGGAAGCTTACACGCTTATGTTTACGCCAGAACCAGTTGGCCGCGTGCTCACGCGCGATGTGGCCACGGCCACCGACAACGACACACTGGATGCGGAGGAGACCCCGTCGAGAGAGGACACTCCCACTTTCCTGGACAACAACTCAGAGGATGGCACTGCCCCCTCCGAGAAAGAGGCGCTCCCGTCTGAAGACATCGGCGCCATCTCCAGCCCAGAGCAGATGAAGATCACTCTTCTATCTGGAATAGCCCTAACCCCAACCAAGTCCACGAAGGACAGCGTCAGCTACGACTTCTCTGCCATCTACCCCCTGACAATCCCAGCGCACTCGACGCGCACCTGCGTCACTGACGTCGCCTTCTCCATTCCCCCACAACAACTGCTACTGCTGGCCAACCACCCCAATTTGGCCAGACAAGGAGTCACCGTCGAAAACGGATTTCTCGAGCCCCACTACAACGGGAACATCGGCATTATTCTGCACAACCACACCGCCGGCCCGTGGAAGATCAATTATGGGGAGAAAATTGCCAGAGCCGTTTGCATCCCATTCGCCAATCCCACCGTGGAGTTCTTTTGGCCAGACCACGACGACAAACAGCCACACGACAACAACCACGCTGAGTCCAGAACGCCAAACGTCACCTGGCCGACGAATCAGAGTCACAAGGACGACATAACTTGAACAAGCGAACAAAACTCGCAGAAGTCCTCGCGCAGAAGAGCGAGAGACGAAAACCCATCTTAGGCAATTTGCTCTGTTGTTGCTGCTAGCTTGCTTTGTCGTCGCTCCTTACACTCGCTAGAAAAGCAGCTTCTGTAAGAGGGGGGATTGTGTGATACAACTATTGGGCACTTCGGCTTGCATTCTAGTCAGCTTAAGGTCTCACGCTAAAACCTTCTCATGCTGTTTCACTTTCGCCCCCTATCTTGTTTGTCTGAGACCTATCGCTTGTAATCCTAAGTTTGTCCTCGTCTCACGACTGGTCATATTTCTGTAGCACTGTGGGATAAGAGTTTTAACCCTGACTGGCTTAGTAAGCTTCCGCCCTAACCTTTGTTTTGTCTGAGAGCGCTGCTTGCTAGGATAGATACAAAAGCTGTAGCTTGCAATTGATTTCTCGCCCTTGGATTTTGAGAGTGAGAGAGGTACGGTAGCATAGTACCACATTGATTCCTTTGCCGCGCCTGCTCGACCATCTCACTTCATGAGACAGCGGTTGCTGCGCCGCAGTCTACAAAGTGGAGGGAAACTTGACGCGTGTTGTAGAGAGTATCATGAATGGAAACGTTAGAAGCTGGCCGATTGCCCCGATTCTAGTCAACAGTTGTGCCACGTACAGAAGCGAGTTTCGATAGAGACACGGAGCGGACAGGGCGACGTGTATGTAGCGCTGCAGGGGTGTACAGCCCTGTGGTCCGCCTGTTCAACGTGCTGCAGCCTTGTAGTAGGGCAGATCTGCCCGTCGATACTCTATCTGGGCGGGCGCGCGCTGCGCCCCTTCGCAGGGAGGCTGCTCGCCTCACTTTACGACGTGTAGAGTGTAAACCAACTCTATTTCTGTGCCGCCATGTGATACCTGCGACTTGAGACGTGCAAGGAATCGAATCACCATTCACTAAACAAGTTGGATGGACGCATAAAGAAGCCGAGCGGCCAGCGTGCTAGACGTGTTAGATTAGAAGTTGTCTTAAGGCAAGCACATTTTCCTTGCTCGCATAGCGACTTTTGTCTTACGATTACATGGTCATTTACACTTCTACAGAGAGGTACCTTCATATGGCCACGAATGCCGTATTCCTCGTGGCGTTCATTGACCTGCTGGCGGCCAAGACGATCGTCACCCTGCTCCCCACCTACTTGAAGGACATCCTTGGCTTCAGCGCCACGCAAGTCCCATTGAAGTTTGATGTACGGTAACTAAGAAGGCTTGAAACTCTGCCATTCTATACTTCAGAGAGTCCGGAGCCATCCTCTCCATCTATGGCGTTGTCCAGTTCTTCTCCTGCCCCATGGCAGGGGGCGTGGCAGACTTTCTGGGTATGGCAGAGGCCGCGGTGGCACTTCTGCTACTCTCGTCGGCGTCCTACAGCCTTCTGCCACTGGCAGCGGTGGCGCCCATGGCAGTCTGCCTGTCGAGGTTCCTCTCGGGAGCCTTCAAGCACACACAGAACCTCTGCAATGTCGCGCTGATTTCCACGACGAGAGACAATCCTCCAGAGAAGAGCAGCAATCCGTTTGGAAAGCTGATCTCAACGGGTACGTGTGGTAAAACGCCTTTGAGGTACAGTGTTGTGTGACTTTCCCCTCCATTCGTGACTTCAGCCAAGGCGGCTCAGGTGCTGGCACCATCGCTATTATGTGCCCAACTGCCGTTGCTAGGAAATTCAGGGGTCTTTCTCTGTTGTGCGTCCATGCTAGCAGCCAATGCGCTCATTGCCTATTCGACGTTTCCAAAGAAACACCAGTCGTCCACTCAAAATGGAACGCGGTTGAGAAGTAGGGCGAAGCGCGATTCAACTTTGACTACCGTGTTCGAACCTTTCCTCAAGGTGAGTTTTCAGTTAGGCTGATGTAGGTTGCAGTATGCGCAGTTCATTCAAACCTCTGCCTCATTCAGGTGAACTGGAGCCGGCAGTGGGACACCGCAGTGATTCGATTCCTTCTCAATCTCCTGATGAACGTGTTCCGAGGCACCTTCAATTGGTCCATGATGGAGAAATTCGGCCTGTCACTGGGGACAATTGGTTTGATCACGAGCGCCCAGTCGGCAGCGTCGTTTCTGGCTTCCTATTTCGCTGGCAGACTCTTGCCGCATGGAAGAAGCGCAGAATCCCTGATGTGGCTCACTGGGACTATGGTACTAGGAGTATGTCAAACAAATGGCCACCAAAAGTTGTGCAACGAAATTGCTACACATTTTCAGACCGCCACGTTCACTATAATGTGGCTTTGCTCGGGGCTATTGCCTATGTTCTCTCTCGGGCTTCTGTTTCTGAGTGCCGCTGAGGCGCTGCTTCGCGTGGTTCTTATGGAGCTGAGCACTACGCGTTGCGCCCCGGAGGAGCGCGGACTAATCGTCGGCATATCGTCCAGCACCATTTCACTGGCGCGGGCTGTGGCGCCAGTCTTAGGAGGCCTCGTTTACCAGTCCTTAGGCCCTGACGGCCCATTGGTGCTGGCAGCTGGACTTAGTTTGCTAGGAGTATACGTGGCAGTGGTGCACAGCTGTGGCGGTGCAGTGAAGGCCAAAGAGCTATAGGACGGCATAGTGATAGGAGGCACAATAGGCATCTCAGTCAGTTCGACTATCTAGTTGTTGGCTGAAGCACTTGCTACAGTAGCTACGAAGTGCATCATGTAGGTAGGTGGCCGGTGCTTTCCGTGGAAGCATCGCAACGTGCATATGTCACAGGCGATGGCCGTCTTCAGTCAATTGCCGTCTAGACGGCTATCGCTTGATGCGTCAGTCAATCCTCGTCTAGACGGCTACCGCCTGGTCGATCAAACCACGGCCGTCTATGCGGCAGTGCCTGACGCACCAGTCGATGGCCGTCTTTTCCCCAAGAAGACGGTGATTGACTGACGCATCTAGACGGCGATTGACTGAAGGCGGTCATTGACTGCAACACATACACAGCAACAGAGGCACCTACAGTTTCAAAGGCTTTCGGTGTCTTTATCATTGTGCAAGAGAAGCGAAACGCAGAATAAGAAAGGCGCACCTTTCCGCAAAGCAACTGATAAGCCCGACGTGTATACCGCACAGCACTGGTCGTTTCTTCAACCATTGTGACTGCAAGTTTTGTACATAGCAGCAGCGAACACTCTTGTAAGTAGAGGAAAAGAAAAGCAGTTGTGATGTCGGGACCTTCGCGCGACAGTGGAGTCTACGAGTATGTGGACGAAGCGCCCTCTGGTGGATCAGTGGCTGCGCCACAAAGTCCCACGCAGGTGCTGAATACGTTCTGCACCACACTGATTGAAACGCTGGTATCCCTATCTCGACTTCAAATTCCTAGAACCCGAAAACGGAAGATGTGGAGGAGGAGGGCGGTCGCTGCCGACCCAGCGTCTTTACCTCTCCTCCCCAAGCGACGGGCTTCAAGAACCAGCACGCCTGCCCGACCTACGAGGCCGCAGAGCTGGAACTGGGTCGCTTCACGACGGAGGATGAGGAGAACCTTGAATTCCTTAGAGAGAGGGGTATTCTGGTGGATGACTTCTGGGTCTGCTGGACGGACACCCCGGGCAAGATGTTCCATTCCACCTACGCCACCTTCCAACGCTTCAAACGGGAGGTGAGCGGCGATAAATCATTGCGCTGTGCCACTCGACCTTTGGATGTTCGTCACACTTGGAGTTAGGTAGTCTGAAGTCTGCTTTGTTATTGGACAACGAATAATGAATCCTTTCTGTTGATTCCACAGGGCGGATTGCCAAACCGAGCCTCGACTAACGCAGAGGCCGCTTCTCGTACTTACGACCCAGTCGCGGCCAGCCCCGCGTCGCCTCCAGCACAGGCGTCAATGGCCTATGACGAAGTGCCTCACAATCCGTCTACACTGACGTACACTCCTCCGGCTACGGTAACAGAAGACTTTGCACCATTCGAATTTGTTGTAACTCAGTGAATCAAAATTTGTAGCTCATTTGTGTTGGCCTTGGCAGGGCGCCGCGTACGTCGGCCCAGGAAGCAGCCATACCCTGCCAACTGCTGGGAATATTGGTCATGCCCCTACCGCCGTCGAACCACTGCGAGGCAGCCTCCAACTGCCCTACAGTGGAGTTCATTCGACGGCGGCAGTCTACCCGACCTTTCAGAGCAGGTTCGTTCGTTTGTAGGCGCTCGTGACTTCGCAAATCGGTCACAAAAGTTTTCTGAGCTCGTTATTATACACTCTTTTCTTTTATGCGTAACTCTCACTTTGGATGCAGTCGGTCTTTCGCACGTGTCGTGACAAAGCCTATACCGCACCACTTTGTAGACCAGCGCTGCCCACTGCACGTCCGAAACGGCAGAATGGCAATTGGAAGAGTCTAGCGATCGTTGGAGGCGGCGCTCTATGTTGCTTGTTGCTGTGCCTGTTGGTTGGTCTGGGAGTCGTCGTGTACTGCTTGTACCTGCTGCAGCAAAGTGAGTTTGAACGACTGTTGAGTCGCCTTCGAGCTTCCACAGCACATATCCAAGAAAGCGTTCAGCAACTGACGACGCGTTCACCACAACTGCTTCACCAACTTCAGCCACAGGTGCCACCACGACTCCCTCATCGCCATCTGAGCCGCCACCGCCTTCAGGTGCTTGAGCTGGGCCACTACAATTCACATGGCTGTAACTCCTGCTGCTTATTGTACCGCCCAGGCTCCATTCTGCTCTTGGGCGGCGCCGCGGCTCTGGCCGACAGCTCTCCCGCCTTCCTCCGCACCATTCTGCAGTTCGACACTCGGCTGGAGAAGGCCACTCTCAGAGCGGAGCAGCTGAGAGTCGGCAGGGGATTCCCATTTGCAGAGTGGATAGGGAGCAACAGAGTCTTAGTCATGAGCGGCCTAGTGGCCGAGACTCAGTCGACTCGGACCACGGAGGTGGTCGATTTCGAGGGTGGAGTGGTGCTTCAGGGAGACGCCTTTCCAAGCGACGATCACGTGCTGGGCAGCTCCAGTCGCGTTGGTGAGTCGAGTGGGGGAGGGGGGAGGGTGGTATGGATCGGAGGGATGGGAGGGAGAGGTGAAAGCCAATTCAAAATGTCACGCGGTGTTTCAGGGAGTCAGGTATTTCTCAGCGGGGGACTGAGCGCGACCAGTTTCGAGATATTCGATGTCGAAAGCGGCTCGTGGGGCCCTTCCCTCTCCCTAAACGGCTTCGGCATCGCCGGCCACAGCAGCGCCTTCGTCCCGCCCTACCTCTACCTTGTTGGCGGCTCCTGCTTCGGCTGCGATGGAATGGGAGTGGTTCTTCTGCGCTACCACGTGCAGAGACAAGGTGGCGTGCCCGCCCACCCACATGCACGACACTTCGCCGAAACTACATTACCATCTGTGGTTGTCGAAAAGGGGAAAGGAAGGGTTTGGAAGTGGAAACGGCGCCCTTGCGAGTGCCTAACTTGTGTACGGCGCCCGCGGTGGAATGTTTCGTGCAGATTGGGGCTGTAGCGCGAATGAGAAGCTGCTGCCGTCCCAGAGGCGCAGGATTTCCCATTTCACATCTTGCTCGCACAACTCTTACCGTAACCACTTTTTTCAACGCCACAAATCACAGGCCCTTGGGAGAAGGCGCCCACCCTGCCTCTGGCCTACGTGGCGACCGGCGGCGCTTCCGCAGTCGTCGCCGTCGGCGGATCGCCCTCCGTCGTCTTCTGCGGCGGCGCCGAAGGCTCTCTTGCAACGGGTCGATTCCTGTCGGCCTGCCACAGGTTCGATACCGTATCACAGAGCTGGCACGAGTTCGCCCCTCTCAATGAGCCGAGAGCCTTCTTCGGAATGGCCGAGGTTGGGGGCTTTCTCTATGCCATGGGCGGGGGCAACGGCGCCGCAAGCCCCCTGGACACCGTCGAGCGATGGGATCCGCAGACTGACAGATGGCACATTCTCGAGAACAGACTTCCCTATGGAGTGGTCGGATCGGCTGTTGTGGTAGTCCCGTAGAACCAATGAAGGACGTACTTATGCGGCGTTTGGAGAGAATTGCGATCGTGAGATTCCGCATCGTTCACTTGTGCAAATGTGTGATATGCCTCATGTATCAAGCAGTATGTACTGTAGAATAGTGATGGCAACCGAAAACTGGGTAAGTACTTACCCAGTTTATTTTAACGGGGTATACCCAGTTTTTTCGCCGCCCCCCAGGGCGGCGAGTATATATACGGACGCTATTGTCTGTTCGTGTTTCTGTGTGTCTGTGTGTGTGTGTGTCTGTGTGTGTCACACAACTAGACATGACGGTTAGTGCCACCCAATGGAGTCGAATGCGCTGAGTAACGTGTCGATGTCCGTTTCTGTTGCTAATTTCGCTATTTCGAGATATTTACAATTAAAATATAAAAATGTCAAAAATGACACTTTTATTGACAAGTCGTATCGAGGAAGTTTTTGCTGAAATGGAAAGGGCATAAGACGCGATGAATTTGTGACATAGTTTCGGATTTTGGAATTCACGAAATTGGGGATATTTTTAAGGGTTTTGTCAAAATTCCCAAGTTTCGACAAATTCAAACAACTTAAATTTCACAACTTCTTTGCACGTATGTATCGTGCATAGTCTGCCAAGTATTTAGCAAATAGTTTCAACGATTATAATTAACAAAATTATGGATATTTTCAAGGGTATTGTCAAAATTCCCAAATTTCAACAAATTCAATCGGCTTAAATTTCAAAATTTCTTTGCACGGACGTATCGAGCATAGTCTGCCAAGTATTTAGCAAATAGTTTCAGATTTTATAATTATTGAAATTTGGGATATTTTCAAGGTTAAAATACAAAAATGTCAAAAATGACACTTTTATATTCAAGCCGTATCGGCAAAGATTTTGCTGAAATCGAAAGGGCATAAGACGCGATGAATTTCTGACATAGGTTCGGATTTTAGAATTCACGAAATTAGGGATATTTCTAAGGGTTTTTTTCAAAATTCTCAAATTTCGACAATTTCAAACACCTTAAATTTCAAGACTTCTTTGCACCGATGTATCGAGCATAGTCTGCCAAGTATGTAGCAAATAGTTTCAGAGATTATAATTAGCGACATTTGGGATATTTTCAAGGGTTTTGTTAAAATCCCCAAATTTCCACAATTTCAAACGGCTTAAATTTCAAAATTTCTTTGCACGGATGCAACGAGCATAGTCTGCCAAGTATTTAGCAAATAGTTTTAGATTTTGTAATCAGCGAAAACAAGGTTATTTTCAAGGGGTATATCAAAATTCCCTAAAATCGTCAATTTCAAACAGCTTATATTTTAAAATGTCTTTGTGTGGGTGTGCCGGGCATAGTCTACCAAGTGTATAGCAAGTAGTTTTAAATTTTATTACTAACGAAATTAGGGATGTTTTAAAGGGTTTTGTCAAAAATGCGCAAACTTCAACAATTTTAACCAGCTTAAATTTTTGTCAAAATTGGCCACGGGTGTCGTTCTTCTGCTTTGTTTTGCATTCGACTCTATTTGGTGGATGCAATTGGAAATCTTCAAACAAGAACAACGCTTTGTCTTCAGCACATTTCTTGGTACAGACAATTACAATCTGCATATGGATGTGCATACGCAAAACATATCACAATACTTTCAGTCGCAGCTGCTGCTTGGCTACCCTTCCTGTGGCTTCCAATTAGCACTTGGTGGGCCGCTGAAGCAGGTGGGCGGCTGAACCAGGTAAAAGACAGTCCATCAGGGGTGCCAGTGAGTTTACATTCCAACAATGTTACCTTAAAGCCAACGCAACGCAATGCTCCTCCGCTGCACCACAGTGAATTTCGAAGGGCGGTTGCTCCACTGCACCACAGTGAGTTGAGAAGGGCGGGCTGCGGAGAGAGTACATCTCAGCAATAGCTGTTGAGCAGCAGCAGCAACAGCTGTTCTCAACAGCTGTTGCGCCTATCAGTGCAATTGGAAGCTGATGTTCCCATTTGTCAGTGTACCTAGCGTCTAATAGTTCTCACCAGCGGAGCTGAAGTCAACGCCAAGCTCTCCGTGTGGTCAAGGCTGGAAGAAGGTGGATGGCGCTGGTGTCTGAGTGAGGAGAGTCCAAGGCATAATCAAGTCTTGCCTTGTAGAACGTGACTGAACGGAGTTTGTAAAGCGATAGATTTGCCCACAGCAGAAAATCTTACTTACAATAAGAAACATACCTACCTAGAAAGCTCCACGGCTTTCTTTCTTCTTGAGCCATTTATGTCGGCTCATCCTTTGCAGACAGGCAGGTTTTGCTGCAGTTCCCCGACAGTGTAAGATCATAAGGCATTTTCAGTTAGGTCAGTATTGCACTTTTTAATTGGTCTGGCAATCAAACCGTTTCATTACTATTTAGCCTATTTCGCAGTGTATGTGGTTCCGTGGTATTTTGCATTGCAGTACGCTTTGCAGTACACTAAGTCTGGGTCTGACAGTACCATCAGGACAGAGGCAATGCTGCTCATTTTGCTCTTTTGGATAGGTCTAACGCGAAACAAATTTTGTAACGTACTTCCATGATATTTTACGTGAGAGCATCAATTTGAGATTTCAGAACGTTCCACTTTCTCATGGCTTCTGCTGCCCACTCTATAACGTCTTTGCGAGGAGTCAATTTACTTGCTTTGATGCAGCTTTTGGCGGAGTGCTCTATGAAGAGACCAGAAAGGCTTCTGACTCTGCTAAGTGCCACATAGATCTGTGCTGGCACAAATATCTTATCTCCAATATGCACTGCGGCGGAAGTGAGAGTCATTCCCTGAGCTTTGTGAATTGTGACTGCCCAAGCAGGCATTAGTGGAAACTGAGTCCTGCTGATGAATCGGCCATAATGGTTGTACTCTGTTTCGATCCGTTCAATTGGTACCAGTCCATTCTGTTCTGGGTCTTGGAGCTCGCTCCCTATGTCAGGGTCTTCAAATTCCACCAGTATGGCACAAATTTGCCCAGTTTCGTTTCGCTGAAACCTTGCCACTTTTCCAAGATCACCATTTACAAGGTCCCAGCACAAGTTGCGTGTCAGCATGACCTTTGTGCCAATAGAGAGTTCGAGTTTCTTTACCAATCCGCCTGCATCTCTATCGTCTTTCGGAATATGTTTTGCATCAGCGGTACATCCACTGGCAATGTCATTGAGCGAGTATATATCTACTGCTAGGAAGGTTTGCGTAACGGCTGTCAGCTTGCCTTGCTCACTTAGAATTATAATAGTTTTCTGTACTAGGTTTTTAGTTGGGTAGATCTGATTGCAATGTCAGTGTTAAGAGCTCCTTCTTTTGCGCACACGTTGCATTAGTGTCTCCAGGTCACCATCGTTGAGTTGGCCAATTCTAATTCTGTCCAGAAGACCACACCACAATTTGTCCTGCTTCTGTCTCATGTTTTCTTCTAGCCAAACACATTCAAAATAGTCAAACAGTGCATTTTTGAAGCACATTTCTTCTTTTATTGGAGGCAACTGAAAGAAGTCTCCTGCTACAATCATGTTAATTCCACCAAATGGGTTGCTGTTGAGCCCAGTGTGATCATTTTCGAATATTTCTGAGAGTCGTCTGTGAACATTGTCTAGTGTCTTGGATCCAACCATGCTTATTTCGTCGATAATGAAGAATCTTTTGTGGCCAATATTTTGCTTGACAATGGACATGACTTTCTGGCTGAGTGGATAGTAAGAGGGAGAACCATCCTTTTTAGTTATGGGCAACTTCAGGAGTGAGTGGAGAGTTCGTCCGCCAACATTCTTTGAGGCCAAGCCAGTGTAAGCGCCGATCATTACAGGGTCGTGGCCAGGAAATTCTGCGTGCATTGTCTCGAGTTTGTATACTTTCAAGAAATGGGACTTGCCAGTTCCAGCATTGCCTGATAGTAACTAGGAGAATTTGTCTGGACTAGACTGTGAAATCCTATTTTGTATACATTTTTCAGGCAACGCTTCTGGCTTTGTGATAGCTATTGTAGTGCTAAGACAGATCTGTTGATTCAGTTGATGTAGTT
>JASAMZ010006105.1:0-50372 GCA_030248115.1 Linhomoeus sp. GSCO2_2 | reverse complement strand
TGTCTGTCTGTCCGCGCATCAAATAAGATATGTGACATATGTGGTCAAGTAGAGTCAAGGTCGCTGAGTACGGATTCAGCGTCCGTTCTGTTGCTGATTTCGCATTTTCGAGATATTCGCAATCAAAATTCCAAATGTCGAAAATCGATTTTTCGCCTGATGAGCTAGCGGCGATATTTCTTCGGAAATGGAAAGAGCATAGACCGCGGATAATTTGTAACACAAAGCAATTGTTTTGCAATTGACTTTTGCCAGAGTAAAAAACTCGAGCCCCTAGAGTAAAAAATTCCACCCCCTCATGTGGAAAAGTGCAAGAGTAAACAACTAGGGCCCCCAGAGTAAAAAATTCCAGCTCCTCATGTGGAAAAGTGCCAGAGTAAACAACTAGGGCCCCCAGAGTAAAAAATTCCAGCCCCCCATGTGGAAAAGTGCCAGAGTAAACAACTAGGGCCCCCAGAGTAAAAAATTCCAGCCCCTCAGGTGGAAAAGTGCCAGAGTAAACAACTGGGCCCCCAGAGTAAAAAATTCCAGCCCCTCCATGTGGAAAAGTGCCAGAGTAAACAACTAGGGCCCCCAGAGTAAAAAATTCCAGCCCCTCATGTGGAAAAGTGCCAGAGTAAACAACTAGGGAGAGAAAGAATTCCAGCCCCTCATGTGGAAAAGTGCAGAGTAAGCAACTAGGGCCCCCAGAGTAAAAAATTCCAGCCCCTCATGTGGAAAAGTGCCAGAGTAAACAACTAGGGCCCCCAGAGTAAAAAATTCCAGCCCCTCATGTGGAAAAGTGCCAGAGTAAACAACTAGGGCCCCCAGAGTAAAAAATTCCAGCCCCTCATGTGGAAAAGTGCCAGAGTAAACAACTAGGGCCCCCAGAGTAAAAAATTCCAGCCCCCATGTGGAAAAGTGCCAGAGTAAACAACTAGGGCCCCCAGAGTAAAAAAATTGCCTGGTACAGTTAAAAAGTTGCTCACTAAAGAATGTGTCACAGTAAACAACATTTCCCACTTCGGTAAAAAACATTTCTCGCCTTGGTAAAAAACATTTCTAGCCTTGGTAAAAAACATTTTCCATTTCAGTAAAAAACTTTTCGCGCCTCGGTAAAAAAAATTTCAGGCCAAATCCAACTTTTTAATCAGCGAGGTCAACTCCAGATTTTGGTCAAAATTTTTTACTCTTGCCAGAGTAAAAAAAACTTTTTTTATAGAGCCAATTTTTTTATGGAAACCTAATGGGGTAGAGGGCAATTGCCATCTCACTCATTCACTCAGGCCCGAAACTGTTCTCGTATTGCCCAATGAGCCCTATGCTCCTCATCTCTGTACAAATTCCTCCACATCTCCTTGTCGCTGCAGGTGGGCCGCCCCTCCAACATGCCTCAGGCGCAGCCCATAATCGAGGCCATCATGAACGAGGCTAAGGACTACCACCGCATCTACGTGGCCAGCGTCCACCAGGACCTCTCTGAAGAAGACATAGGCAAGGTGTTCGAGGCCTTCGGTCAGGTCAAGCACGTCCAACTGGCCAAGTTGGCCGCCAACAACAAGATGCACAGGTATGGGAAGGAAGGAAGGATACGGTGGCATGCTTGGCTGACAGTGGCTAGAGAGAGCGAAATGATTGAGATCCAGTCTGTGGCTGAGGTTGTTGCGCTTGGACGGGTTCTGCAGCGCGTACGTCCGAAGCAGAGAGGATCAGTGAGCTCGTACCCACAAATCTGGACCCTAACGGCTTGTAGTGGACTGTAATCGCACCTCACGTCTTGTTGCTCCATCCACACCACAAAATTGAAGTGCAACCTACCCAAAATTCGTGCAAGTGTGCTCTCAAACAGCACCAAAGTAGAAGTATCTGAAAGTGAATTACCGTAAGCCTGTACGCCAGACATTGGCTTCTTCTACTCATCCCAATTGAGCGTTGCGCTTGCAGGGGCTACGGCTACATCGAGTTCGAGCAGGAGCAGTCCTGTATCGACGCCGTCAACTCCATGAATCTGTTCGATTTGGGTGGGCAGTACCTTCGGGTGGGCAGGGCGGTGACCCCGCCTGCCGCCCTCACCTACATCGTGCCCACGGCTGCGCAACAGCTGCCCACCGCCGCAGCCGTCGCCGCCGCCGCCATCACGGCCAAGATACAGTCGATGGAGACCACACCTGTGGTGAGAAGAGGATTGTTACCTTGTCCTTCGAAAGCTACCTGCAGCAAGCTGTGGAAAACTTTGCGCGGTGAAACTTACGCGGATTGAAGTCCAAGGTGTTGACACCTCTGACACCACCTCTGACATTTCCGCATCCTACACCCATTCACGCGGGAATGCAAGCGCAAAACGCAATCCCAGGTTGTAGCTGCTACAAGCCAGCGCGTCTTGAGAAATTGGCCAATTTTTGTGTTTTGAGCTTGCATTCTCGTATGAATGGGTTTAGAACGCTGAAATATGGTGTCAGAGGTGTCAACACATTGGTCTTCAATCTGTGTAAGTTTCACTGCGTTGAGTTTTCCTCAGGCGAGGGGGGTTGCACTTTCGAAGCACCCGGTACAGTATCTGCAGCTACCAAATGGACTTGCAAAGGCATACACTGCTGTAGTTATGGTTAGGATATTCCGAACCAACCCACGTGTTGCAGGGCGGGGCGGCCAGCGCCACAGGGATCGGCATGCAGCCGGCCATTGTCCGTGGCGACGCCGAGGCCGATGAAGCCCTCATGCAGGACGCCCGCGTCGCTGGAGACGGGCGGGGAGGCGCCACCTTCGTGGTTCAGCAGCCGGGTCAGTACGGAGTGTTTTTAGTTTCGTTCCAAGTCGACTAAGTGTGGTCCTTTCTTCAGGCGTGGCCGTCCCAGACCTCGGGGCCTCTCCCATCCACGGCGGCGTCGCCTCCCACTCTCCCTCTCCCACTGGGCAGGGGGCCAGCGGCGGCGGTCGGCGGAGCAAGTTCGGCGGTTTCGCCGCCGGCGTCGCCGTCCCACCTCCCACCGTAGCCACTCCCCCTCCTCTGGCGGCCAAATCTGAGGACGGCGCGGACGACAATATGGACATGAGCGAGGGGGAAGAGAGGAAGCAACCAGTAGTCAAGCAGGAGAACGGCAACACCCGCAGGAAGCCCAAGAAGAAGAAGAGGCGCAAACCTAGAGCAGCTGCCGAATCGGTGGCCGTCGTCGACGACGAAGAGGACGATGATGAAGAAGAGGAGGAGGGAGAGGACGCGGCCACCTCCGTCGCGCCCACGGCAGAGAACGGTGTGAAGGAGTCTATCTCTGCGATGTGACAGAGAAGCATGCAGTTGCGCAACTTCAGGCGCCGAAGAAGCGTCCGAAGCGGCTGCTGCGGAGGAGGCAGCGGCGAATGCGGCGGCGCAGGCGGAGCGTCAGCAGGCCCGCCAGCAGCTGATGAGCAAGCTGATGCGCCAGGTCTGCGCTCTCTGCGTCCTACAGTAGTGTCGTGCTCATTCGTTGAAACTCTCATTCTTTCCCTGTATGCAGTCGTCGGTGCTGTGTCTGAAGAACATGGTGGGTGAGGAGGACGTGGACGAGTATCTGGAGGAGGAGATACAGGAGGAGTGCAACAAGTACGGCAAGGTCGAACAGGTGAGACTCTCTCTTGCACTGGTTCTCTGGCCTCTTATAGCCGAGTCACACTATCGTATGCGACGCAAGCACTCTCTAAGTACCGTAGTAGTAGTCGTCAAACATCCACGTCTCTCTGTCTCTGCGCAGGTGATAGTCTACAAGGAGCAGCAAGGCGAGGGAGACGGCGCCGTCGTCGTCGTCAAGATCTTCGTGCGCTTCAGTCGGCCCGACGGTGAGAGGACGCACTGAAGTTACTGTATGTGTTCTTTACAGTAATCTGCGCTTGCAGAAGCGGAGAAGGGTCGTGCCTCCCTGAACGGTCGCTACTTCGCCGGACGGCAAGTAAGAGCGGAGATCTACGATCAGAGCCTCTTCGATCACGGCGATCTGTCAGGCTGATTGCGATCGGTGTGATCGGTGTGATTGCGCTCTCGTCTGTCTGTCCAGTGAACCGTTTACTGTGCTCGTCGGCGACCCAAGAACGATTCAATGGAAAGAACGCAGCCTTTGTGGAGACAATGTGTGGAAGAGCACGGCTTTTGGTTACAATCGGGTTGATACAGAGAAATGTGTTGAGGTGATGCATAGAGGCGATACGTACTTGTCGACTAAGGTAACTGTTGACTTCGAAAAGATGGGTCTCGCTACCGTCGTACATATGTAGCAGTGTAGTACCCCTGTCATAGCACAGCACAGCAGCAACTCGAGAAATCGCTGAAAGAGATGTGAAAAAGTGACTGCTTTTCAACTCAACAGAAGCAAATACCAAATCGGCGGACTTTCGGTGCAATGATGATTTGCTATTGGGAACGGTTTGGTCGCCGTTCGCCAACCCCAAGTTTAGAAGCGCAGCGCGGGCGTTGAAATGCCCGTTCTTTGGCACTTCGACTGTCATCAAGTTCTAATCAGAGACGGGTCGTTGGCCAGGGTGATTCTTCTATGGGGCTGGCTACTTGCAAATTAGCAGCCGTGCATGCGTGAAGAAGAAGAAGCAACTGACTCATCAAGTGAGTGTGAGAACGGAGGGGGACGACCGATGTCTCCATTCCCCCAACCTCGGCCGTTCCGAAACCATCGGTCGTCGAGGCGGCAGCCTGTCTCCTCACTCTTTCTCGACTTTACGAGCCATTGTGCCCCACCGATCGTCAGCCGGCGGCGGCGGCCGCAGCAGCAGGAGAGGACCACTTTGTAAAAGTGTCATACTGTTTATGTTTGTCGCGCCGCCGCCGTCGATCGATCGCCTCGCGCAGCATTGGGGCGGCGGCCCCGATCAAAGGGATCGCCCTCGTAAAGGCAGGCGGCGCGAACGCTCGCCCTCCCTCTCACTCTCTCACGGCGGGGCGTCAAGGCGTCAAATTAGCGGTGGCGCGCCGGCCGCGACGGCGGTAGCAGCGGCGGATCGCCTTTGATCTGCTCCTTCATGCTGCTGCTGCTACACATGTCGTCTCGGACACGCGTGGAGAAGGCGAGGGCCGACGTCTTTCTTTGCCCCCGGCGGGAACGCGCAAATGGGACCGTAAGAGACGACCCCCAACTCGCGCGCGCCGCTTTTATGAATTTATGACGACAACGGAACGGCTCCCTGCGGCTGCTCGAGATTGCGCGCCAAACTCGCGCTCCCCGAGCTGGCCGAGAGGTCACCGGGATACGGTAACTGCCAATTCCAATGGGGGAACGACGCCAGCAAAAACCGAAGCAGCCAACCTTTGTCCTCTCTGTTGTTCGGAATCTTAGTCGATGCTGAAAAACACGAGTGGAGAGGGCCTCTGATTTCCTGCAAGGTGGTGGCCGCAAGGCAGAATCCCGTCTTCTCGGCGCACCACGCGCCGTTTCCAGTCGGTAGCGCTTAACGACGATTTTACGAGCTCGGCGTCATTTCGTTAATTGTTTCGTGAAAATCTCCACCGCGCCACCGGGAGGAAAGCAGCGGTCGCGCCGACGCGACAGACGGTTTACGATTTGTCGACCGATTGCTTAACCCCTTCGGAAAGACGTCGAGTTACCGTATACCTTCGCCTCGCCCTCCGCCCAACTGATCGACCAAAGGTTAACCGGAGGTGGCGGTAGGACAAATCAAATTTGCGAGCGCCGCGCGGCCGACGACGACGTCTTTTCTCAAGAGCTCGTAAAATTCTGGCCTCTCGACCGGGCGAGCCTTGCGCGTCGGCTGTCTTAATCGCCCCTCCTCGCTCATTGGTCGGACACGCCCACTCGAGGCGAAATCGGCCAATCATAGCGCCCGACGGTGTGTCGGATTCCGCGCCGAATTCTCCAGAGGGAGTGGAAGACTGCGAGGGAGGAAGGAGGAGCGCGGGAATCTCCGCCGACATCTTCACGCGGCGCTTTTGGTGGTGTCGCTGCTGGCGTCTGTCACTAGCTCGCTTGCTTGGCTTCCGCTTTGTCTCCCACTCTCTCTCTCTCGTTGAAATGTCTGTGTCGAGCGGCGCCGCGTTGAACCTAAAGTTACCGCGAAAGCGGCCGTCCGAGCCGTCGACCTCCTCCAGCAGCTTCTCCATAGAAGCGCTGATGGCCAACAAGCGAAGAAAGACACCTGACGACTCCGAGGTTTCATCGGATCGGCCTAGCGGTGGAGGCCCCGAAGGTATGTACCGTCGTGTTGACCCAGGCAAATTTGCTGCTGCATGAGCTCGAGCCTGTGAACGGTATTTGGTATCTAAGTTGAGATGAACTCAACAGGAAGAAACCTACCGCACTGCACGTCATCTGAAGTTCTTTGTCTGACAAGCCGCAGTGGTTCCTGACCATCGGTAGTCTCAAATGTAATGCCATATCTCCACTTCATTTCAGAGGAGGAAGAGAGTGTCGCCACGGCCGAAGGAACATCCAAAGTTGACAGCGGTACAAAGGACGCAAAGCGCCGATCAGTGGAAGAGGAGCACGACGAGGAGGAAGCTGCGGGCGAGGAGGAGGAGGAGCCTTTGCCGGGCTGCTACCCGCCCGGAGGCGACAGTCCCAGCTTGTCAGCGGTGGAGTGTCGCCTGGAGGGCGGCGAGGTGTGGAGGGAGTTCAACCAGCTCGGCACTGAGATGATCATCACCAAGTCCGGAAGGTGGGTGGTCCGAATGAGCAGCAGGGTTTCTTTACTCCAGCTTATCGAATTTCTAGTTACTTGTGAAGGTGTTCTACCATCGATCTATAGATGACCGACACTTGCACACACGACAGCCGCAAAACTACAGCCATTGTTAAGAAATGGTGCAACCTGGCTGCATAACATTTTACTCCCCAAGAAACAATTTCACCGTAAACGGTTATATACTTGATAGCGGAGAAAATGCTTCACATGAAGTGCAATGGAATTTTCTAGAGCTACCGATGCCTCATATGGTACCGCAGCACTTCAGATGTGCCTCTCTCGCAGACGCATTTGAGGCTCTGTAATATATGGCACAGTGAGCTAATTAACACAGTAAATGAGCATGCGCTGAGTAAGGAGTTCATCCGTCAAATGAAAGACTGTTTTCTCAGCCAGCATAGACGTTTGACTGGCTTGAAAGGGAGGATCACTTTGTTCACACAGCAGCCAAAAGCTGTAACCAGAGACTTTTACGCGCTGTAATTGTTGGAGTACAGTCGAATTGTGCCAGTTGTTTAACACATGCAAGGAGATCCGTCTTTTGTGTGAATGAAAGCACCGGTCATCTAGGTCAGCTCATGACAGTTTTAGAATCTTCTATTTCATCGGCTGAAAACACCGCGTACATATGTACCAATGCCTCAGCCGCACAGGTGAGAACAATGCGCGGGTCGGGTAGGTAGTCGAAAACGGTTTATTCGCTAAAGTTGCGCTGATGTTGTCCGTTCGGTTGGTGAAGCTGCATCGCTACTGCGCTCATGTTTGCAAGTGGATCTGATTCCGGCATCTGTGCCGAGCGTACGGTGCTGACCCGATGAGAGAGCTCCTCGTCACACGTATGAGTCAAGCTTCAACCCCACATTTTTGGAGTCGGTGTCGGGTCGGGTCAATGGCCTTCCTCAATCCATGCTTGTAAGCTGCTCGTGTATGTATGTAGTACATGCGCAGCTCTGCCGCGTCTTGTTCTCGCATCAATTTCTACTCCATTACTCCCCTCTCTGCGCAGTGGTCGGAAGGGGAGATGGAAGAAGCGAGGTCACCTGGGGGAATTGCCCAAGACCGGCCGCCTCCATTCGTCAGCTTATCACTCTTTTCTCTTGTAGGCCGCCCTCGCCCAGTCTCGGCAGCCTAACCCTTTCGAATCCGAGTAGCGACGCCTCAGGATAGAGGTGGACATTGGCGTAATCGAGCGCGATATCCACTTGGAAATTCCTCTCGGTCTTTTCATCCAGTGCGTCAGCAGATCCGCAATTGGCACGCCTAGCTGCCGACTCGTCGAGGCGTTAACGACGAGGATGTTCGCAAATAGACGGAGACAGCTACATACATATGGGGGTTGACATCGCGCCGGCGATTGTCGCCGCCGCCACTACTCCAGGATTACATGGGGCCAGGCGGCTGCCCACTGGGAGCATTAATCTCTTTTCTGTCGCGTTCTCAGCTCACCAAGACCCAATCTTTGCCTTGCGACAGAGAGAGAGAGAGAGAGGGAGGCAATCGGCTCGAAAGCCGAAAGAAGCGTCCCACCTCTCTGGTTGGCGAAAGCGAAAATTGAAAAGACAGCGCTCGCTTTGCTCGTCGAGATGGCGGTTTCTGGTCGATGCTTCTTTACAACACGAAGTCGTTTCTGAGTTCGCAGAAACAAAGATAACTGTTCACTGTGCAGAAATGAAGTTAGGTACATAAATGTGTAGCTGCAAAACAGTACACAACATCAAGCTGCGGGAGCAAATATCTGGTGCTCGAATGTCGTCGGCGTTCTGCAAATCGAATTACCACCATCCTTCTATTACAGTAACCCGATTCTACGCAGCGGTCCGCGAGGCCTTTGCAAGTGTTATGGCGCGTCACTGTTCGACAAAGGCGCGGTTGGCGATTTTCGAATTAGAGGCTATCGGCAGATGGGGCCTTTTCACGCCGAAAACGCACGCGCGCAACGACCGATGCGCACGCGGCCATCACGCAAAACGAAAATCGTTCGAATCAACTAAAAACCATTACTGTCTTTTTTCTTATACCGACTGGGCTGCTGTGTCTTCACAGTTAGGAACGCATATAGATATGAAGGCAGGGTTGGGATTGTTCACTGTTCAGGTTGTGTCTAGCGCCAAATCGTGGAGCTACAGTGCTTCGTCTGTTGTTGTAATTGCTGTGACGTCGACGATGGCGCTACAGTAATCCATCTCTTCGAGCGAGCAAGAACTCTGTCTCGGAGAGGGGGGGGGGGGCTTTCAGCTTTCGATCAAGCAGTAAGCCGCCTCCTCCGGCCGGCAAGTCGTTCCGCGGAGCGAAGCGTGGTGTAAGGGCCATAATTCGTCACGATCAGCGAGATAAGGCCGCTTCTCATCCAGGGAAGGCCGTTTGGAAAATGTGAACTTTCGAAGCCCCCTTCCTTCCGCCTGCGGGCGGAGGAATGCGCTGCAGTTCGATAGATCCACTTCCTCCAGCCGGCGGCGACCGAGGAAGCGCCGTCGCGACTAATCGGCCCGGCGGGATTAGTTCCACTTCGGCACGCCTATAGGGTCTAATTCGTCTCGACGATTTTTCCGCGCCAAATGACACGTCGTTTGAGCCGCCGCCGTTGCCCTCGGCCGAAATCGAAGGCCGGCGCGATTGCCGCCCGGTGATAAGGGAGAGAAGGAGAGTCAGCGAGAGAAGCAGTCGAAACGGCTCGTTTCGAAATTGATTGAGTCGCCGCTGGCCTCGAGTCGGCAGTGGAGGCAAAGCCGAATTTTATCTCCTGTCTGTCCCTTCTCTCGTCGTCATTAGTTGAAGACGGGCGCGGGGGAGGAGAAGCACACAAAGCTCCAGAGGATGACATAACGTTCGCCGAAATTGGGCAGCTTATGAAGGAGCATGTATCATTTGCATTGCTCCTTCTGCGGGGAAGGGGGAACATCGAGTGCAAGTACACATCTACTGCACGTCCATGTCGGACAATCGCTTTGATCGGTATTGCTCTATGGCAAATGTCGAGGAAACACACCGTCACAGCATAAAGCATGCCTCTCAACACGCACCAAAACAAGACATATTTGTACTGGCCACACAGTGAGCAGTCTTCTTCCAAACAAATCAAGAAGCACCATCTCTCCTTCAGGCGCATGTTCCCAGTGATCAAGGTGGCCTTCGGGGGTCTGTTCGAGGGAGGCGGCGGCAGGGCAGCGTATCATCAGCAGGACCGATTCGCCGTTCTGGTCGACGTCGTACCGGTGGACGGCAAGCGCTACCGCTACGCCTACCACCGCTCCAGTTGGCTGGTCGCCGGCAAGGCCGATCCCCCGCCCCCTCTGCGACTCTACATGCACCCCGACTCCCCATTCACCACGGACCAGCTGGCCAAACAGGTGCGCGCGTATATCGAAACGGTACTAACATTTTCAGATGTTATGTATGTAATCGAGTGATATAAGCCAAATGAACGGGATGCAATGTGGCAGAATAGAGTGAAATAGAGCAAACGAAATTGGGGCGATTGATGGGGATGTTGGATTACACGAGGATGTTTGATGTGAGTTCCGACGTTTCGCCAGTATACGCAACGTTCAGGTAGTCTCCTTCGAGAAGCTGAAGCTGACCAACAACGAGATCGACAAGCAAGGCCATGTATGCGATCAAACTTCAGTCTATTGACTTTGGAGTGCGTCAACTGTGTAACTTCCTTTCTGTACCAGGTCATTCTCAACAGCATGCACAAGTACCAACCCAGAGTGCACCTGCTGAAGCTGCGCAGAGGTGCTACTGCGTCGGCCTGCACCAGCAGCAGCGGCCCGTCGTCGTCTCTCGGAGGTGGAGAGAAGCATCTGTCGTCTCTGATCGCCAGGGCGGATCTGACGGGAGAGGAGTTCCGAACCTACCTTTTCAAAGAGACCCAGTTCACAGCCGTGACGGCCTATCAGAACCAGTTGGTGAGTTGGTCTGCTCCTAGCTCCTAACGTAGGCGAAGAGATGAGAGGCCTACGATAGAGAATGTACATGGAAACGGTTTCAGATCACGAAGATGAAGATTGAGCGCAACCCCTTCGCCAAGGGCTTTCGAGACTCCAACCGTCTGTCCGATTTCGACAGGTATCTAGCAACTTCGGCTGCGTCAGACCAGTGACACTCCACACGTACTGCGCGATTCATTGCGTTTGTTCAGTTACTGTCCCGAGCGAGAGCTAAGCCGTCTGCAACCCGGTTTCGGCATCTTCGGCGTTCAAAGCCTGCTGCTGCAAATGCGACACAGGCAGCAGAGTGAGTCAGCAGACGCCAATAGAGTAATGTACCCTGCTTGGACACCTTTTGATTAGATGCTTCGATTTAGTACCTCCGATTCCACAAATTCTAATCAACAAGCTTGAAAAACGACAGTAACCTTTTCCAGTGCTAAGCCAGGCGGGCGGAGCCGCACGAGGCCTCCCCCTCTTCCCACCCCCGCCTCTGCCCCCACCTCTGCCGTTCCCACCCAACTTCCTCCAATCGGCAGCCGCTGCGGCCACTGTTATGGCGCAGTTGCGTCTACCGACAGCGGTGCAGCTGGAGTTGCAGAGGTCTGGCAGCGCGGCGGCACTTTCACCTGAAGGGGAGGTGGGTAACAAGTCGAACGCCACAACACCAGTTTGTGACGACGTCAAAGCCGGCACAGCGGACTGAAGAACTTCCTCCTCTACTTGCTGTTGGAAGACCACGCTGTGTTTAGTGCCGCTCTGTAGGGACATATGTCGAGCCAACCTGGGTACCTTGGGTAGCTACGATCCGAGTATTGCGCCGAGTGGCAGGAAAGACCGTTCTAAAAGGCAGACCTGGACAGTCTTCTACTGAATGCCACTTGGAGTTTAATGTATGGTGTCGGCATGGTAAGCTGTGATGCTTTATCCTGAGTGATCTGCGAACCGCGATTTTCCAGGTTTGGCAAGGCGTGTTAGCTTCATTTGGGTACAAGTGTAATGCCACTTCGTTACGATGCTTGAATAAGAAAGTTCGATCCAATGTGAATCTTCCTTTGGTGTATTGCGTATCGTGCGAATCGCCAAGCTACCCGTCTCAGCGCCCACTTCTGGGGGTTCGCTCGAGTGCGCACTGCTCGATAATATGTCATAAGCGTCCTCAACGTCAACTCATCTATTATGCTCACAACTCAGCAAGACGTCCAAAGATCTGCGACACAAAACAGATTCGTGTTCAACAACAGATTCACTCCAGTTTCAGATTTCACCGTAAAACGAAAAGTTCCTTCTTCCTTCTCCTAGAACTGGATGACGGTGCCCTTGGACTTCTTCTGGCCGCCCAACTCGAAGTGCTTGCAGCGCTTCAGGGGCAACTGGAAGGAATGGAACACTCACATGGATGAAAGCAGAGCAGCCAACACTACTGCTCAGCAGCTACAAAATTTGGAGCAACCACAGTCCACGCTCAAGTAATGTGCCAATAGCGAAGCTAATCAGTCAAGAACGGCAAAAATAGATCACTGAAACTGAAACATTTTGCCTTGTCCTCGTAAGCTTCACAAGTCATACATGTCACAATGTGGTTGCTCTGTTAGTCTGGTTCGGTCCTTCAGTATCGTCATCGCTAATAGGGCAGCGCGTCAACAAGCCACTGAATATGGGGCAAGAGAGCGAGCACGCGGCGTGGGCTACCTGCATTCGGTGCTTGCAGGAGGTGCACTCCATCCTGAGGACGATCTTCTTGGTGGTCTTGGCCTTCTTGCGAAAGATAGGCTTCGTCTGACCGCCGTAGCCCTGCTGCTTGCGGTCGTAGCGACGCTTGCCTGCAATAGAAAGAGAGTGACTATAATCAATTCATCTCCAAGAACCTCCCCCTGCGAAGTAGCAAGCAAGCAGCCATAGCAAACGCACCCTGCACGTGGACGGAGTCGCGTCCCTTCTTGTACTGGGTGACCTTGTGCGTGGTGTGCTTGCGGCACTTGCCCGCGCAGAAGGTGCGCCGACTCTTGGGCACGTTCACCATCTCTGTTGAGTTCGAATTGACTCAGAAGCTTTCAACAAGGTCTAAAATTCGCGACTCGATCCCTAATTCCGAAACCAACCGACTGTCCAACTCTCTGTTCCCAAGTAGGTGGTATACGGCACACCGAGAAACGAGACAAATACGAGTAATATCAGAGTCGTAAGGTAACTACGCAGTGCAGGTTCAACAAATGTTGTCCGTTTCGTTGAAACATGTGGTGGCCAGTTTATATCAGTCGACGCAAATGATACAGTAGCTGGGTTTGTATTTCAGTAATTGTGTACGAATTCTCGCTTCCGAACGGGATTGTGGTGCATGATATTGTCCATCTTCAGCAGTTTCGAACAGCATCGTCGAGCTACATTTGGGATCAAAAGATTGCAGAGTGATGTATTCCGGAGGTCCAGGAGTCGTCTCCCAAGTGGAACAAGGCCAAGTGGAAGAGCCACCGGTCGACCGGGAGAAGGTTCGTCCTATCGTTCACAAAATACGATATCGGCAGCCGTTTATTGTTCATTGCACATTTTCGTTATTTGAGGTGTGCCCCCTGCTGTTGCGAGTGTTCTGCGCCAGCGGACGTCACAACCCCCAGAGCGAGTACCACCGAGGTAACACGCCGACAAACGAGCTCCAGATCTACACTTGGCGAGTGAAAACTTCTGCTTTTGTACTCTGAATTTGAATGTCCACTACAGTAGTCTCCTATTGATGAGGAAGGCGACAGTTTCTCTCACATCTGCAGGATGGACTGCTCTCTGCGCGAGCTGATGACCCTGATCAAGGAGGTGAACGTGGAGGCCAGGCGGCGGGGCACCCTCTTCGAGTTCGGAATCGGTAGGCGGCGCTTTCTCCCAGTCTCTCTACTGTCCACTCTTTCTCCAATTCCACCCAATCGACTCTTCAGTGAGCGCCGACCGCTTCACTCCGCGCTACACTTTGCGCGACATCGGCAGCACCTGCAACGGCAGTCGTGGGGTGGACGACAACAAGACCTTGTCGCAGTGCAAGTTCGAGATCGGCGACTTCGTCGACGTCGCCATCACCGTCCCAGGAATGCCCCCGCCCATGTCCAGGGGGGGACCGCCCAGGGGAGGAGGGGGACGATTCTAGAGACGAAATTGGACTTCACTTCGCTTCGATCGATCTGCGTATTCATAGCGCCGCAAAGTTGTTCCAATCGCACTGAAGTTGTCAACGTTCGGTTTGGAGGAAGCGTAGTCGGAAGTGTAGCAAGACGAACTCGCGATGTTGGCTCTCTGCGCGTGTTATTGTTGGAATCGTTCTTGTGCTCGTCGCGTCGAAGGAAAGCATGTTATTGTTGTAAACCGTTGGCCGACGTCACTTTGCCTAATTCATGTAGTCCACCCAGCGACGCACGCTTCGCTTGCTGGTGACTACTTTTGGAGTCCACCCCTTTTACTAAACGAGTCCACCCCAAAGTTTCTGAACGAGTCCACCCCAAAATTACTGAACGAGTCCACTCCAAATTACTGAACGAGTCCACCCCAAAATTACTGAACGAGTCCACCCCAAAATTACTGAACGAGTCCACCCCAAATTACTGAACGAGTCCACCCCTGTTTGCTAGGGGGAAGTTTGTCGACGTGACCCATAGGCTATTAGGGCTTCAAAGTAAAAGTTGTCGCGATCGCTAGCAGGGAATGGGCACAGCCGGCCTGAGCAGGAGGTGAAGTAGATGGAGGAGTGTTCATTCCACTTACAGTTTGCACTAAAACTCGGTCGGCGTCGCGCCTGGCTGGTCTCAACTGAGGCTTAGCGCGACCACCAACTTCAGGGCGCGCTTCGCGCGCCCTGAAGTCGGTCACCGGTCGCGTTAAGCCTAAGTTTCGACCCGCCAGACTGCGACGCCGACTGACTCTTGTGCACTGTGGGCGCAGGGCGAGCCTAAGCATAGCCTGCTTTCAAAGGAATATTGTGCACGAAAGAAATGTAAAGAAACAAGGAAGACGGTCATTACACTGATGCTGGCAAAGGGGGTGGACTCGTTCAGCAATTTGGGGTGGACTCGTTCAGTAATTTCTGGGGTGGACTCGTTCAGTAATTTTGGGGTGGACTCGTTCAGAAATTTTGGGGTGGACTCGTTCAGTAAAAGGGGTGGACTCGTTCAGATTTAGCCTCGCGTGCTACCTAACCTACACAGCATGCGCCTTTCGCCTGATTTCATTCCCGTCATTGGAGAATGGAGGAAGATGGGGACGACGACCTGCCGCCGGCGCCCTTCAAGTGCGAGCGCTGCGAGCGGCGCTTCCTCAGTCGCGCCGTCATGGACATTCACCGGGACACGGCGCACGCCTTCGACGACTTCCAGATGGAGCTGGCCGTCCGGGCGGCCATTCAAGGCGGCACAGCTGCTGTTGTCACTGCCGTCGACGTCGGATGCCAGACGTCGTCGCGACGGGAACACAGGAAGGAGGCTGTTATGCCCGACAGTCCACATCTGGACAAACAGCACCTCGAGTCGATCCTGAGCAACGTCAACAGACTGGCGGCGGGCAGCGTGGGAAGCAGCGGCGGCACCAGCAGCAGCAGTGGGCGAGTCGACGCCGCAAGTGGAAGAGACAGCGAAGATTTGACGCGAGCCGAGTCGCCAGAGTCGGCCGAATCCGTGGGCGACGACGCGCCGCTGCCAAAACCTGAGCCGGACGCTGCGGACGAACCTGAGCCGCCGCTCAGTGCCGTCGGCAACTGCGTGTTGCCTTGGTACAGTAACCCCAAGCAGCGCTACCCTCTTGGGTTGTTGAGACGTTACAGCGAGGAGGAGGGAGTGGAGGAATCGGCGCTGCTAACCTGCCGAATTACCGGGTGTCACTTCGAGGTTCGAGCCGAGCTACATGTCGAGCGATCTTGAAGTTTTTCAAGCAGTCGTTGCAGGCCCACTCGCACGCCGGTCTTCGCATCCACTACCTTCTCTGCCACAAGCTGCAGCAGCGTCTGGGCGTGGTGTTGTTCTGTCCGGAGACGCCCTGCCCCTTCGTGGGAAGCCGGGGCGACTTCCTGGAGCACTTCTTTGCGGCGCACACGGTCAGCGCCACCTTCGAGGGCTTCGTCTCTCGTGGCCGGCGTCCCCAAGAGGCGGTCTTCTGCGCCGTGGAAGACTGCAGCTTCTCCTCTGAAGACGTCGACATGGTTTGAGAGGAAAGATGGTAGGATTCGCCGCTTTTTTTCAGGATGATGAAAGTGCCAGTTTCAGGTGGTGGAGCACGAGATGACCCGCCACAGGGACCACGTGCAGGAGTGCTGTCCCAGCGTCGCCTGTCGCTTCTGCCAGTTCAAATTCCAGCCGCTGACCAAGGGTCTGGAAGCACATCTGAAGTCCGATTGGCAGTCGCGCCACCTTCAACGGCATCTGTGCTGTGGCGTGGAAGCGGAGGGAGCGCCATGCTCGGACTCCTTCAGTAGCTTCCTGGAGCTGGCCACGCATCTGGAGCAGCGACATGACGTCAAGGTGGAGTTTCAAATGCAACTGCAGCCGATATTCGCGCTGTCTGTCTAAGAGCTGTGGACGTTATGTTGACGCACCTATTAGAGACGTACCGTAACCTCACTCCTTTCACAGCGGCGCTTCTGGCACAGGTGTTTCTGGGAGAGTGCGACGCGTGCGGCCTGCGCCACGACTGCTACGTGAAGCAGCGCTGGTGCGAGTACAGGACCTCCTACATGGCCTACGAGTGCGTCCGCTGCCACGAGAAGCCCCTCGACCGACTGGCCTTCAATGTAGTCGTGTCATCTTACCAAACGGATGCGCTACGTCTAACGGGAACTACGCATAGTTTCAGGAGCATCGACAAACGTGTCCGTTCAACTTTGTGGCAGAGATGTCAGCTGATTTGGCGTCCGCTCCACCAATGGAAGAGCGGGGCGAAATTTCTCAGCCACCACCCCCCGGCGTGGCTTTCTACGCGACTACCTTTGTCCCGAGTTACAGTAACCCTGCCAGCTGGCGATTTCCCAAATAAATATTTATTGCTCTAGATCATTGGTTGACGTTCTGCTTTGCCCTGCGTGCCTTATAATAACGCTATGCGTTGCCGGTGCATCGATGTATTATCAGACTGTGTATGGTTGGGCTTGGGGGCCCTTGATTGTGGACATTCTAAAGTATTTCTGCTCGTAGCTTTTACTGACTGATCTGTTGTTGTATGTTGGTCGGTCGCTCTCCGAGCTTTTGAAAAGAAGTACAGCGTCCTTCGTACGGCTGTGATCTGTGAATGTGGCAGGCAAAAAGTCTGCGTAGTTGTGGTCTTTGCGACGTCTTCTAAAATTGTACAAAGTTGTGTGAAATGCGTGGTTTGGCATTGGCTCGACAATCTGTCTCTATCCACCAGCTACGGGGATGAGCGACGACGACTTGCCGCCGCCGCCGTTCCAGTGCGAGCAGTGCGGCCGGCCCTTTATGAGTCGGACCGTCATGGAAATACATCAGGTTGCTCAGATGTAGAGTGTCTGCTTAGTGGCGCACGTTGGATGCTTGTTCAGCCGATATTTCCGCTATCGCTATAGCTATAGGCTGGAAGAACGTGCTGTTGCGTTGCTTTCTGGCCTCTCTACTTGTGGTGAAAACTAGTTCAATTCATTGTTGCGCCAACAGACAATGTCAAATCTATGTGCTTCCAGGACACGGCGCACGCCTTCGACAAGCTCGAGCTGGAGCTCGAGGTGCTGCGGACCATTCGCGAAGGGGAGAACGTCGCCGGCAGCGTCGAAGTCGGCTGCCAGACACAGACTGAGCATCCTTCCGCGCCCCTGGTCGACACGCAGCAACTGAAGTCCATCGTGGAGCAGGCGGGGCGCCTGCGGGCAGCGGGCGCCTTCGGCGTTGCCACTCCAGAGAAGGCGGGAACGGAGAATGGCGCAGTTAGCGATGAATTGTTGGAGTCGATTCCGCTGCCGCCGCCGCCGCCGGTGGTGCTCGATGAAGCGCCCAGCAGAGAGCCGACGCCGGATCTGGAGGCGGTGGGCGCCTCGGTCATGCCCTGGTACGGCGTCGTGCCGTCCGACTACTACCCCGCCGACTGCCTCACACACTACCGGGATGAGACGTCGCTCAAGTGCCGCCTCCCATACTGCTGCTTCAGGGTACATGATGTGTAGGTACTTGGCTCCTTACATGCTGACTACTTTACTATCTTCTTTGAAGTTTGAGGGGGAGGGGAGAGGCATGCTTTCCAATCCGCAAATATTTTTCAATGGCAGTTCCACTCCCGGGCGGCCCTGCGCAGTCACTACCTGCTGGCGCACAAGCTGGCCGATGGAGGGGGCCAGCCCTCGGCCTGTCCCGAGAGCAAATGCGCCTTCTTCGGGCCCCCAATGGAGCTGAGAGCGCACCATCAGGCGCAGCACTCGGTCAGCGGCCTCTTCGAAGGCTTCCTTCCCATGGAAAGGGAGCTCTACGAGCCCCTGATGCCCTGCAGAGCGACCACCAACTGCCCCTACGCGAGCAAGAGCGTGGACGAGGTCAATAGCTCAGATGTGTAGTGTTGTATCCATATGAGGTTGACGTGTGCGCATGAGTCGGTATAGTGGCATCCAGTGGAGGAACCGTCGTCTTGCAGATGAACTTCAGTTGGAGGGATACTGTAGCTAGCACGTGCAGATGTACATTCCTCTCCTTTAGCTGATCGCCCACGAGCTGTCGCAGCACGCCCCCTTCGTGGAAGCCACTGTTCCCAGAGTGCAGTGTCGCCTGTGCCAGAAGCCTATTGCTCTGACGATGGAGGGATTCGAGGCGCACGTTCGCTGGGAGTGGCAGCGTCGGTACGACCAAGCACGACTCTGCTACGGCTGCTGCGCCGACGAGTCGGAGCTTCTCTGTTCGAAGGTCTTCCCAAGCTTTATCGAGTTGGCCACACATCTGGAGCAGCGGCACCACACCAGGGTGGGACATCCACTGCTGATGATGCTACTGTTGCATTTGGAGTCGCTGGTCCGAGAAGTTCCTACTTTTGCCACTTACAATTGACACGTGCGGTGGCCGATGGCGCTGATTGCACACACACAAAGTTTCAGCTAGTTTATCTTCGCAGATTCTGCTGTGAATGTCAAAGCACTGTAGCGCTTGAAGAGAGACGTTGTAATTTGGAGCTTTCGCGGCTCGTGCGTTGGTTCAACAGTAGCAATCGCACTTGGACGACTACTACAGAGGGATTGGCGTATTCTCAGGTGTTTCTGGAGGAGTGCGACGAGTGCGGCCTCCGTCACGACAGCTTCCTTAGCCAGCGTCGCTGCGTCTACGGCGCCCTGGCCAAGACGTACGAGTGCGTCGTCTGCCACAAGGGCAACATCGACAGACTCGCCTTCCCCGTGAGTCACACAGACTGGCAGCTCTATCACTCTTCACACCCTTGCTCCCTTTTCCCATCGAAAACCTCTCTCCAATTGATCCCAATGGTGTTATGTCACGGCAGGAGCATCGCCGGAGCTGCGCCTTCGACTTCGTGCGTGAGGTTTTGGATTCGGCCGAGCCGGCGCCAGCGCCCCACTGGAACCCCACGGCCTTCAACTGGAACGCCAACGCTAGCGCCGGCGCCTGGAGACTGCCCAGACATTGAGAAGTACCATAGTAACTGGCGCATCATTGGTTACTGTAGCTTGCCTCGGCGGTGCTGCTACGCGGAGATTGACAGTATTGCAACGCACCTCTCTACCTGGAACTAAGCGATGACCTCGTTCAGTCTGCTGTGTGGCCGCTCGGCGTTCTTTCTTGGGGGATATGCTAGTCATGTAGCTCACTTACATGTCTGTCTTCCAGGGTACATGTATCGCTCTTCGGATATGATACTACGTCGTAGCAAAGTAAACAACAGGGTAGGGTAGATGTTTGGGCTTGCCAGCATAATTCGTTTTCACTTAGCATAGCATAGCATTCTAGCAATGGTCTGTGCTTCCTGGTCGTGTATTACTTCCAATTGTCAAGCTATCCGGCATACGGTATGAATCTTGCATTATGCACAGTGTGGTCGAATCCGTCCGCGCTATATTCGTGCAAAGAATCGTTGAACATTGCTGGATAAGCTCGCGGTTTCTAGAGAGTAGGGCAAGGCACCATTATCACAAGCCAAGACAGTGCTTTGTCGCTTTAGTTTACCCACAGCTAGGTACATTCACAGAGGATCCTTTCGTTTGTCCCGCTACAATAATCCAATAGCGAGCCGCCGGGTCACAAGTAGCTGGCGAGGTCGAAGATGGAACCGGAGGAGGTGTCAGTATCCCTCTTTCTGCGCTTAGCCCTGGCGAGCCGACTGTTGAATCCGAATTTGGGACAGCTGGGTCGCTGGCAGACGCCGTTGTCCTTGATCAGAAGACGTATGCCGCAGTTGAAGAACACGGCAGGCTTCTCAATGTTCAGAGAGAAGGCCTGCGTTGGCAGGCCCGCTGAAGTGATTTGAATGAGATATTCCTCGTTCGATGGGATACAGTACCCTGTATATAGATAGGCCTGATAATGTACGTCATGGCAACTGATTAGGCGGCATACCGACGAGGTCGTCGTTGCCGGGGTACTCGACGTTGGGTATGATGGAGGGGAAGATGGTGCAGCCTCTCTCGTCGATGATGCGCACCGTCGTGTCGGCGTTGCTCACGTTGCAGTTGTGGACCACGATGCAGTAGAGGTTGAGCGTCAGGCCGGGGTAGAAACAGCCCCACTTGTGATAGAGGTCGTCGCCCACTCGCACCGTCCTGGACGAGAAGCATGAAGGGAAGAGCCAATCGGATGCGTATGGATCTTGTCAAACTAGTCTTCTGTATCCCTCAATGAGCGCTCCAACTACCAGTATCAGAAATCAGCTTTGCCAACAACTATGTACCTACATACCTACATAGACAAAGAACATTTCCGGCAAGTTAGATCAACCTATTTGGGCCAACAGTGCAGCATAATGAGCGTTGCGCAACGAAGTACATACAACACGGCGGGAAGCACATACATGTAAAGACGTAGCAACTCACCCGTCGACCTTCGGGCCGTGCCGATTGAACCAGTGGACAGAGTACTCGCACATGGGCTCTGGGAAGCTGCCGATGGGCAGGTTGATGATCTGGTCCTCGGGTATCTCATGCTCCTTGTGAAGCACTCGGTCGTCGACGCCCGGCCGCTGCTCGGACCCTCGCCGGCCGGAAACGACGACGAGCAGACAGGCGACGACGGCTGTCAGCCTTGTCAACAGCAACAGTTGCGCAGAGGTCATCTCTCGCGATGGGAACGACGACGACAACGATCATTGACCAGCGCCGTTCCAGAAGACAAACCGAACGACGTCGGCCCAATTCATTTCCTGCGGGAGGAAGGGAGAAGGAGGAGGCTGAGCGCGTCGGCGACCGCGCGATCGTCGTCGGCCTCTCTCACTCGGAATCGACGCCGACACCGACGCGACGACAGCGCTCAAGAGTCGATTGATTTGTTTGCGCCCGAGCCGGCGCGAGTCAAAGTTACGCGTGCGCACTGAAAGAAACTAAGTGGAGTGGCGCTCGGTGCCGCCCCGTCGGCGCAAGAAAAGCGCTCGCGCTTGAGCACCACAACACAGAAGGCAAATTGTAACGACTGAGCGGCGACCGACAGCGCCGGCTGTCGGCGACGACGACGACAAATAATTGGAAAGTGGGTCGGCCCCCTATCTCGAACCGATCAAGGTCTCGCCGTAGATCACCCATTCTACTGAATCGCTCACCCCACCCACGTGGTAACAAAACAGCGGAGTTTCGCGCGCCGCTTCCCTTCTTCCCCCTCATAGCAATCGAAAGTTGACTTTATTGCTATTCAGGCGTGCCGAGCGCAATCCATTCGTGGTCATAAGGGTCGCGCGATCACTGGAGTATGAGTTCGCGCCTGTTGGTTCCACTAAACTTCTATGTACCTTTCTCTGCTCAAGTCTAGCGAGTTGACACTATGTATGTGGCGCTTTACAGCTATCCTGTAAGCCTTGACATGGTTGGTTTCCATTGCCAGTTCTGTATAGACAACATCAAGTCGGTATGCAGTAACTGCTGGTCGTTGCAGTGTCAATCACAGGTCTCTACAAAGATCAACGCCCGCCATTGGTGCCAATATTCGTCTACTTTGTGAATTCTGCCGTGTTGCCGCTTCGTCTGTGATGCAGGTCGCGTCCCAGTGGCTGATGCCACCGAGTTCTATGTACAGGTTTTTCTTCGATCTGGCAACGGCCGCGACAACTCCCGAACGGAACGCCTAGTGTATGCTCGTGCTTAGATTCCCAGGACAACACGAGGGAGTGTGGGGTAAGGTGACGCCTCTCCTCTCTACCTAAGACATCGAACGGGGAAAGGGCCACTGTCAAGCAACAGCAGATCAGAAACAGGTTCACGAGCTGAGAAGGTACGGTACCCATTAGGTAATGACAGACGGCGAAAGGACACCAACGAACCATCGGGGGAGAAAGCCGAATTTGCTATTCTACTCTGTACACGGCAATCGAGAGAGTGCCAAACGAAATGGGGCCACCACGACAAGAAAATGTCACCACTTCTTAGCTAGAAGAACGCAAGAATGAATGGAGTGGGGGGAGTGTCGCATCGCTAGACGAATGGCCGTTGCCTCTTCTCTCCAAGAGAGCGCTCTCAGCAGTCGCTGTTGTGGTGCTTGCGGTTGAGGGCGTTGAGGACGTCGTTGATGTCGCCCTTCTTGGCCTCCACCACGTAGACGAGCCAGTTGTCCTGATTGTCGAAGCCCATCGACACCAGCGCCTCCACCGTCGCGTTGATCGCCGGGTCTGCACGACAAGAGATCGACAATTGAAGGATGGATGCGGCAGTTGAACGTCAAAACTGTGACCGAGTTAGATTCACTTGCGCGTGCAGATCTAAGTTTGACGAGTAACGTGTAACGAACACAAGCGAAAGCGACAACAAACACTCCGAATTAGCCTCCAAAAGCTTATTATTCCAACCACCCTCTGGGAGGGCTTCTACCGGGGGGGGGGGAGTGCTGTTATTAGCTAATAGGGGGGGGGGGGGGGGTGCTATAATATTCACATCGATCTAACACCTCTCTCCTCTCCTCTTCTTGACCTACCGTCGTGGTACTTCTTGGGTTCTTCCTCCTTCTTCGGAGCCTCTTCCTCTTCCTTGGGTGGAGTGGCGGCGGCTGCCGGAGTGGGCACCAAAGGCGGGGGCAGATTGCCCACGAAGGCGGCGGCCGCGGCGCTGGCCATCTCGTGCAGAGGGCCGGTGGGATAGAGCGTCGCCGCCTCGTCGTGCGCCACGAAGGTCCAGTCCTGCTGCTGTTGGGGACTGCCCGCCGCCGCCTGAAAGGATAAGAACTGGAGGAACTGAAGGTCATTCTTCCCTATTCAGTCCAGCCTTCATAGGTATTCGAATCAACTAATCATAGTCCGAGCGATTCGCAGCAAACGAAGGCTCACTTTCAACTTCGAGGATCTCCTTCTCACCTCTTCCTTGTTGTCAGCGGCGTCCTTGGGTGGGGCCGAGGGCGCCTTCTCCTTCTCCTCCTCAGTCTTCTTGGTCTCCTCTCCTTCCTTGGCCTTGTTCTCCTCCTTGGGAGGGGTCACCTTCTGCGTCTGGCCGTTGTGCTCCACGTCTATGTCCACGTCTATGCCTGTAGAGTAGAAATGAGTACTGTAAAATGGAGCCCATCTCAATTCATGCTCCATCCACTCTCCACGTACCCAGGTTGTTGAGGACGGCGGCCACCTGCTCGCCGACCTTCTGGAGCAGCAGGCCTCCGTTCTTGGCGAACTGGTCCAGATTGGCCGCCGCTGCAGCCGCAGCCGCATTCGGCCCCTGCTGCTGCTGATTCGGCCCCGGAGGCCCGAAGGGGCCGCAGTGGGCGGGCCCCCCGCGGTGCCAGTGGGGCGGCGGCGGGCCCCAGGGTCCGCAGCCGCCGTGGCGACCCCGGCCGCGCCCTCCACGGAAGTGGTGCTTGGGGAAGGTGTGGTGCCAGGCCTGGAAGCGACAGTAGAAAATGAAGGGAATCGACACTTGCTCAGTGGAAGCGAGGAAATGCGTGCGAAACGATTCGTCTACGCGAATATCGGCTCTCACGTTGGCTTTCGTGCCTAAATCCCACTGCTGCAGCAGTCCACGTCGCCCACCAATGTGCATGCCCCACCTTTGGTGATACGGTGGCTTTGGACGCGCCTATTAGACAAACTAGGAACTCAATACGTCTAAGGAGTCTGGTAGCGGCGGAATACAGAGGTTCTCTATCCAAAACAAACAAAACAATGTATACAACAACGCACCGTCCACTGCCAGCTCTTGTCCTCGGGATCGGCGATGCGGATCATGGTATGGCCGGTGTCGGTGTGCGTGCCCTTGACCTCGCAGTCGGAGCAGAGGTCGTAGTCGGGGCAGACGAGACACTTGTAGCGAACGCCCTCGATGCCGGCCTTGTTGCAGCCGTCGCAGTAGATGTTCTTGTGCACCTTCTTGCCGTTGGCCGGCGCGCTCGCCTCATCCTTCTTCTCCTCTTCGCCCTCCAGCGGCTTCTCCGCCTTAGCTTCCTCCTCCTTCGGCTGCTGCGCCTGCGCCTCTTCCACCAACTGCTCCCTCGGCACGGAGACGGCGCCCATTTCGATCACGCGCCAAGGAGAGGCCGGCACGCTGCCCTCTGCAAAGTGGACGCGTCATTCGTACTCCTTCCTTTCACGAAACATGCCACTTCTATTGTTCACATTCGCAAGTTATATCATGCAAATGCAATCTACTGAAGCGCTGTAACCCACCGAGCGAGTGGAGACGGAGCACCTCCCCTTCCTTGAGGTCGCGCACGGCCTCCTGCAATTCCACGTCCGTCGTCACCACGATCGAGTCGCCGTCGGCGTCTAACAAGAAGCGAAGTTTTCCAAACCAATCCTAATTTGTAATTTGTTACCGAAAATCGCACCCTTCCAGGCGAGTTTCCCTCGGAAGTCGGGAATGAAGGAGCGGACTTTCTTCAGTAGCTCGTCGAAGTCGACCTTCTCCAACGCGAAGCGGCGGAACTCGCCCTCGTGCGACCACTTGACGATCAGTGGAGCCATTCTTCTTCTTGATTCGAACGTCTCAATTCAAATGGGGTCAATTTCTTTCGAAATCTCGATTTGTTTCTCTTCTCTTCGACAGCGCAAACTTCTCGGCTCTGAACGAACTCAGAATGGGGTTGCGACAGCGTACGCGCGTCTATATAGGGCCTACGAAGGTTCGCGAAGTGATGACAATGACAACGCAGCCGACGAAACAGTTCGTCGTGTTAGGCCGCACTTATCTATGGGTGCGCAGGGCTCAACGCGTGATTCAGCACCTGGGACAACCCAGACCTGTGAGAACACGAGATGATATTGCACTTGAAAGTGACATCACTTCTGTTTCTCGCGACGCTGTGTAGCTCGAGTAGATTTGTATATCCAAGGTACAGTTGCAAAGGTGTGGGACGGTGCCTAGACATTACGCCACCAGACACAAATGTAATCTGCCGGGTCGCAAGTAACGAGAAAATCCCAATTTCACAAATTCTTGCCGTCTGACGGACAATTATGCAAGCCTGCACAATATACAAATTATCAATATTTCGGGAAAAGGAGGAGCATTTTGCGTTACTCCTCTCAGTTGCTATAGGTTGGCGCAACAGTAGTGATAGTATTTGAATTTTGAATGTTTGAATATTATCAATATTGCTGTATCTCTCAATTGTTATAGGTCGGTGCTACGGTGGTGGTAATATTTGAATTTTGAATGTTTGAATATTATCGCTATTGCTGTGTATCTCTCTCAATTGTTATAGGTCGGCGCTACGGTAGTGATAATAATTGAATTTTGAATGTTTGTAAATCATCACTATTGCTGTATCTCTCTCAATTGTTATAGGTTGGTGCTAGTGTGGCGATAATATTTGAATGTTTGTGATATTATCACTTCTACTTTTGTTTTCAACTCGTCCTTTGCCGTGGTACGTAGGCAGGTGCGCAGAAAGTGAAAACTTTTGTTTTCAGAATGACACGTTTGTTCTTTGCTTGTCTGTTAGTGGTGTTCTTTAATTATGCGATGTCCGTTGAAAGAGTGTGTCGCACTTCGCACGGCAGCGATCCATACTGCCTGATCAACAAACCAGGAGTTACTAGAAGTGGTTCTCATAAGTCGTCCGAATTCTGCTATTTCTGGATATCAGAAGAGGAGTGGGCTAACAAGAAAGAGTATTACGGTAACGATGGGTATTCTGGACATTATGGTTGCTTCCCAAAGGAATACAATCAAACACGATCGGCACTATTGAAGAAGGATGACAGATTCTCCCTTCTCGCCCTTCCATACGGAGACTTCAAAGCAGCATGTGAAGAGAGTGGAGAGAGCTACGGCAAAGACGTTTGTTGATTGGATTAGGGAACTTCGAATCAGCGTCAAATAGACTAATAATGAAAGTCGTTCTAGCCCTGCGTTCAACGAGATGTCGAGCTGCCCAGTCGAAAAGGTCCCTATCGTCATTTGTTCGTCTGCTGTTGTAGCCTGCATGATTACTGCACCAACAATTTCATTCCGGGGATTCCTAGAGGCGCCCAGGAGGTACCGAGAATTCTCAAAGCGTTTCGCAGCGCCGCAAAGAACTAACCCTCTTTAGTGGAAGTGGTTCGACATGGTGGCCGTGGGAGTGGGAGTGGTGCTGTCGGTGCTTCTGTTGGCCGTCTGTCTCCGCCTGCTCTGGACCTACCTCTATAACCAGAATCCGGCCGAACAGAAAGAGAAGACTCGACGCTCAGAGGCGGCCATGAGAGCCAGACGGCCTTCCTTTCGTGCTTTCACCGTCACCATGTTGTGCGTCACCCTGCAGGTCCGTAGATGCTTTCCAAATGCCACATCGTAGTATGTCCCTAAGCATGCTTGTGTCGCTTCCTCGCTTAACCTAAGTACCGTATTCTATGGCGGTTGTGTATGTATAGAGTACTGCGCCATTACGCGTGACCATTCACTTCCAACGCCGTTCCTTTCCCTTCCCTTCAGCTGCTGGTGGCCGCCCTGGTGCTGTCCATGTACTGGCTAGTCGACACGTACAGATGTTGCACGGCGGAGAAGACGGAATTCTAGGAAAGTTCCCCCCCTAGTGGGGGGTAAGGACAGGTGAATTTGTTCGGGCCGAAGTTGAACAGGCTGTGTATCTCAGATGACTTCTCAGCCTCTAAGCTACACGAACAAATTCAGCGTGCTCTGCTCACACGCACGACAGTTCTCACATAGGCGCAACGCGCAGGTGGGTACGCGCCTCACTCACCCGTCACCACTGACGAAACGCGAGTGGGTGTCTACCACTGCAGCACTCAAACAACGTACCATATGCAGTAAGCGCAGCGCAACATGTGCAAGTGCAACGACCCCCCGCCCCCCCCCCCCCCCCCCCCCACCCACCCACATTCCTACATCAACAGGCGCCGTGCGTCCGTGCACCCACTAACCCACGTGCATAGACAGTGCCATCACATGCCAACACGATGTATCGAATCGAAGTACTTAGGACTTAGTGCTAATTCAGAGCTGCACTGCTCACTCTGAAGCGAGTTTGGCACCTGCAAACAGAGCACGCTGAATTTGTTCGTGTAGCTTAGAGGCTGAGAAGTCATCTGAGATACACAGCCTGTTCAACTTCGGCCCGAACAAATTCACCTGTCCTTACCCCCCACTAGGGGGGGAACTTTCCTAGAATACACTCCCTGTCCATGTCCACGAAGTGGACACCTTCAGTGGGAGGGGGCTCCTCTGGCAGGTCCGATGAGAATCAACACAGACAGGGCTGCTTGCAGAGTGGGTACCATTGAGGTCATGAGCAAAGGGCAGCTCGAATCCAGAAACAAACACTGGATTCGTGTTCTGTGTCCTCGAAAACCCCACAGGAGGTTGGATGGACAGACAAGTCTGGCCACAGGAGGTTGGATGCACAGACAGGTCTGGCCTCAGGAGGTTGGATGCACAGACAGCTATATGACTATACGAATTACGATTTCGTCATAACGTCATTCTGTCACCCACCATCCTTCTAGAGTCCACCCACAACACCTCCAATACATATCACCACTCTACAGTTCATTTTAACATCGACTATACGAATTTACGATTTCGTCATAATGTCATTCTGCCACCCACCACCCTTCTAGAGTCCACCCACAACACCTCCAATACATATCACCACTCTACCGTTCATTTTAACATTGACTATACGAATTTACGATTTCGTTATAATGTCATACTGTACTGGTTCCAACCTTTGGGCATGCATTTCTCAGGAACCACACAACCTAGGAAGATGAAATGTTTTACACATTTGTTTACCCTATGGTGGTCTTGGGTTGATCACTTCGATTGGGGCCCTAACTTGCACCAGTAGAGCTGGCCATCTAGAGCCAAGCCCCGGATGTGTACCGATTCCGACATTTGGTCCTCCATATCTCAGGAACCGTACAACCTAGGAAGATGAAATGTTCTACACATTTAATCGCCCTATGGTGGTCTTGGGTGGATCACTTCGATTGGGGCCCTAGCTTGCACCACCAGAGCTCGGCCGTCTAGAGCCGAGCCCGGATGCGTACCGATTCCGACCTTTGGTCCTCCATATCTCAGGAACCGTACAACCTGGGAAGATGAAATGTTCTACACATTTAATCGCTCTATGGTGGTCTTGGGTGGATCACTTCGATTGGGGCCCTAGCTTGCACCACCAGAGCTCGGCCGTCTGGAGCCGAGCCCCGGATGCGTACCGATTCCGACCTTTGGTCCTCCATATCTCAGGAACCGTACAACCTGGGAAGATGAAATGTTCTACACATTTAATCGCCCTATGGCGGTCTTGGGTGGATCACTTCGATTGGGCCCCCAGCCTGCACCAGTAGAGCTCGGCCGTCTTGAGCGGGACTTCGCCAAAATTTCGGCCATTTTTTTAATCCGGCCCTACGACCGCAATACTCAACCGATCTCGGTGATTTTTTAACATAAAAAATCCGATTAGTAGGCGGTTCTATCGAGCCATAAAACTCTGCTCTAGCTAGTACCGTTCGCGAGAACGAGGCCGAAAACCTTGCGATCAGACGAAGATCGGGGAATTTTTCGAGAGTTTTTGTTTAATATCTCGGGAACCACTCAACCGATCTCGCTGAAATTTTAGCACAATACTTCTTGTTACTATGAACATCTATGGTGAAAATTTCAGCCCGATCGGTTGTGTCTACCTATATGACGTAGTACAAACCCATAGTCCCCGGAGGCGCACTGGCCCCCGGCCGAACAAATTGGGTTGAGCGCTGACGCGCTCAACCCGATTCCAGAAGCACATGAACATCGACGAGTGCCACGACCGGACGGTCCAGTGGTTCCTCATCGATCACTACCACCACGGGCGCGTGTTCACCGTCGTCTTCAAGCACTTCATGTGGCTCTTGCCCATCGCCACCATGGCCAAGTGCCTGCGCTTCGTCCATTACATGATGGTGGGAGGGTGCTTGTGTGTGGTGCACTATTGTGCTTTGGTGGAAACTTCATAGAGATGAGATTTGGATGGTGTTTGCTGCGACGACCGTCGATGCCATTCAATCATTCACGCAGTTCACGAACCTAACTTTGTAGACCTCGCATTTGCTCGGAAGCCTCTCACTGCTTCCATTGCAGTTCACCATTCTCCGATCCTCCGGTCGCTCCGACGAGAACAGGGCGCTGTTCCTGGGTTCGTTGACCAACCTGGTGATAGGCTTCCTCTGGACGGTGACCGGGTCGGCCAACGTCTCCACTCTGACGAATTGGACCGAATCCGAATTCGGCTGCTGGCCCCGCAAGCCCGAGATCTGGGTCATGCTCTGCTTCGTGGCCGTGTTTCTGGCGCTGCTTTGCCAAGCGGAGACGGCCTGTCTCTTCTGGCTCATCTTCGAGAAACAGTGGAGGGAGGAGCTGCTCGAGAAAGTCGGCGCTCTGCCGGTCCGTCGGCGGTTGAGATTATTGCGAGGATTATTGCCATAGTTGGGAGTCGTCTGCCTACGACGAGCGTTTACTTTAGGCGGACGTTGACGGCCTCCATTCGGATCACCATCGTCTGAGGGGCTTGTTGAGAACGAATCTACTGCGGACGAACAAGCAGCAGCTGATCTTCAAAGTGGACCGTCAGTGGAAGACGGACGAGCGGACGCACAGTCGCTCCTTCATTCTCACAAACTCCCACATAGGGGAGGAGATGGCCATCTACTGCGTCCACGGCCACCCACAGCAGTGCTTCAAGGCGGAGCCCTACTGCGGCTTCCTGGAACGGGGCCAGAGCGTCGTGGTACGGTAATTGGCATGCTCTCTTGTGTATGTACATACGCTGCGCTCTTTGGTGTACGGTAGGGCTCACGGAAGCAGAGACAGTCTGTAACCGTGTTGAAGTAGTTCAAACCATGTATTTGTTCGGATGTACATATAATGTTATTAGGGTAGTCGATATTTACATACAATATGATTACGGTACGGTATTACGGTCGTTGCAGATCCGAGTGTCCTTCCACGACGCCCACCGCCGCCTTTTCCAAGAGGATCAGTCCGAGGTGTGCATCGGCGCGCTGCCGTATCCGACCGGCTGCCGTGTATCTGTGGATAGCTACCTGCTTCCCCAGAAGAAAATGCCGAGCGCCGTCAACCCCGTCGACACCTGGAACCGCCTGGCATACATGGCGCCCCGCTGGCTGCTCATGAAAACCGGTGTCCCGACAGAGGAGCGACAGACAAAGGAGCGACAGACAGAGGAGCGACGACAAAGGAGCGACGCGACAAAGGGGCGACACGACAAAGGAGCGACGGACAAAGGAGCGACAAGTTCACTATTGATTTGCGAGTTTAATTGAATAGTTTTGACGCTCAGAGCCCATTGAGCAGCAACGTGCAATGCTCCGTCGATCTATCGTAAATCCTCCCATAAGCGCCCTGGGCGTTTTTTATTTGTTAACCTACCTCTAGAAGGGGCGCTTATTGGAGGGGGGGGGGGCTTATTCGAGGGGGCCGCTTATTAACTCGACCCCTCAGAAGTGGCAAAATTTCACCAAAATTCTCCGTTTGTGACATATTTTTGCGCATCTCTGCATAGATTTCAGACTAAAACTATATAGCTTTTGATCAGAATACCTGCAATTAGTAGTAGTGCTGTCATATGTAGCCAAAACTTGTGTTAGGAATGGTTACAGAGCACATATGGTAGTGCTAAAGTACTGCTGGTACTAACAAAAGGTGGGCGCTTTTTGGAGGGGGGCGCTTATTTTTTCAACCTCCCTCTAGGAGGGGCGCTTGCTTGAGGGGGGGGGGGGGCTTATTCGAGGGGGGGGCGCTTATTGGAAGATTTACAGTATTCTTAAATCTTTTTGCCTTATGTCGTTAAGATATAATTTGAAAAGTTGTATTCATGGTTACCAAAATTGCTAAAATTTTGACGATCCAACTTGAATTATCAAACATTTGGGCGCCAGTAACGATAAGATTGATCCAATACCCTTCCTTCAGTTGTCGCGCTTGGCTAAATTAATGCGACTGCTATAGGCCAATTCAATCAGCAATTCGAAATAAATTTGCAAGGAATTAGGAACAGAAGTAAGAGCAGGTAGGTAGGTGGACGTGGAGTTGACCGGTACTGAGCGTCAAAACTTGCCAAATAAGCCAATGAATCGAAAGTGAAGTTGTCGCTCCTTTGTCCGTCGCGCCTTTGTCGTGTCGCCCCTTTGTCGCGTCGCTCCTTTGTCGTCGCTCCTCTGTCTGTCGCTCCTTTGTCTGTCGCTCCTCTGTCGGTAAACCATGAAAACCCTGTGGATGAACGTCTTCTTCTACCGCGAGCAGCTGCGCCGACTCCAGTCCACGCCCGAGTCGTCGCCTCCGCCGCCGTCACTGCAGCGGACGCAACGGCAGTCGGCGAGCGGAGCGGGCCTCAGCGCCAGCGGGAGCGCCTCGCTGCAACAGACGCCGAGGTGCTCCACGGCTCGAGAACGAGTGTCGGAGCACGCGAGTCGGGCGGAAGCGAGCGTGGCCGGGAAGAAGAAGGACGCCAAAGTGAAGAAGCCTACTAAGAGATCGGCCGACCCGCCGACGCCGAAGGCCAAGTCTCAGCAGACGGCTCCCACAGCTGTGGGTCACAGCGACAGCCCCGATCAGAGAAGCGTCACCGCGGAAGAAGAGAGTACTGCAGCTGCGGCGCGCGGCGAAAATGTGGTCAACAGAGAGACGAGTGAGTCGAAGTCGAAGACCGACGAGGAAAGCGAAGAAGAAACGGTTACCGCCAGTGTGACTGACAGCGAATCTACCGTTACCGGCCGAGAATGGTGAAATGACATGGGAGATCCCGTGTATAGTCGAGCGTGGCATATTGGTGTGTTTTGTTGTTTATCGGATGGCTAGTCGTTGATTCTTCATTTGTTTGCCGTCCGCTGCTGACTGGTTGTCTGTGAAGTGTGAAACCCTTTTGGGCTGGAAAATAGCTCTGGACCGGTTTTGAGAGAAGAATAATGTTGTCTTCGAATCTGGTGAAGTCGACGAGTCGACTGGTGGTCGGCGGCAGCCGCGTTCTGGCGGCCGACGCCACGACTCGCTCGAGTAGCACGTCCGCGGCTCCGCGCATGAAGAAGTTCGACATCTACCGCTACGACCCCGAAACTCCAGGCGGTTAGATGGATAGATCTCAATCTCACTGCGAAAATGATGCATGGTGACTTCACGTTACTCGATTTCTTTGTCAATTGCAGCGAAGCCCAAAGTGCAGACATTCTCAGTCGACCTGAACAAGTGCGGCCCTATGATCCTGGACGCTTTGATCAACATCAAGGACGAGCAGGACGCCACGCTGACCTTTCGGCGCTCCTGCCGCGAAGGTTCGATTGGAGTAGATACAGTTGTAGCGCTTTGAATTACCGTAACTACTCAAATGAGCCTCGCACCTCACGCCTGGAGGGTACAGAACAACAAAGGGGGGCCTTATTTGCATACTTACTGTGGGTCACCGTCCTCGGACCACCCATTTGCAAACTGCAGGAATTTGCGGTTCGTGCGCGATGAACGTCGCTGGCGAGAACACACTGGCCTGCATTTGGTGAGCTTCAGATGCTCTCTGCCGGCGTCTGAGGGAGGCCTCTGTAACGCCTGCCTGTTCGTTGCAGCAAAATCGACGAGAACACGAGCAAGTCGACCAAGATCTATCCCCTGCCCCACATGTACGTCATCAAGGACTTGGTTCCGGTGCGTCGTTATTCCTGCTAATGTAAGATTACTTGTTGTCGCTGTAATAAGGCATGTGGTGACCTTTGCAGGACATGAACCTGTTCTACGCCCAGTATGGCTCCATCGAGCCCTGGCTGAAGCGCAAGGAGCAGATCACCCTGGGAGAGAAGCAGCTCTACCAGACGGTGGAGGAGCGAGAGAAGCTGGTCGGCTACTTGCAAGCCTTCGTGCTTATGCGGTGATAGGAGGGTTGCTATTGTTGCGCGCGTGTCATCTCAGGACGGACTGTACGAGTGCATCCTGTGCGCCTGCTGCTCGGCCAGCTGCCCTTCCTACTGGTGGAACTCGGACAAGTACCTGGGACCCGCCGTCCTCCAGCAGGCCTACAGGTGCGCCCGATTACTGGTTCTGCTGAAGGCTAACTAAGGAGCGGTCTCTCCTCATGCCAATATGGTACCTATGTAACTTTCTGGTTGATGTGAGGATTGAGAGCTTGTCAGTGGGTGCGTCTACTGACAGGACGGCTGAATTGAGTGTCTACGAAGTATGTATTGCTGGGAATCAAATCGTGGTGTAGCAAATCTCGTAGAAAGTCCTTGTACTCTGTCGTCGCAAGTCGGAATTGGCAGCGATTCGGTCAGTCGGCATATGACCGAAGGCGGAGACAGAACAGAAGTATGGCGCTTCTCTCAGGTGGATCATCGACAGTCGGGACGATTACGCCAAGGAGCGCCTGGAGCAGATGCACGACGGCTTCTCCGCCTTCAAGTGCCACACCATTCTCAACTGCACCAAGACCTGCCCCAAGGTGGGGGCCCGCTCTTATAAGCCGGGTAGAGTTGTTGTTCGCTTTCTATCGCGAGTGCCTTATTAGCACCTGAATCCCGCCTACGCCATCGGCGAGATCAAGAAGCTGCTGACGGGCTTCTCGCAGAAGCCGGCGCGCGCCCTCGAGAAGGCGTGAGAGAAGAAGTGATTTCCCCACGTACGCTGGAAACGCGTACTCTTTTCCACGTATAAAGCGAGTATGACGCTGTCTCGGTCCGTGGACAGTGATCGGTAGCGTGATAGGGTTTCATTTCGCGTTTCTGAATAGGAGAGAGACTTCGGGTTTTGGTGAGATCCGGGATCGTAGTCGTGCGAGTGCTCGCTCATTCACTCTAGCTAGTCCGTTGTCGATAGGTAGCGGTACTTGCACGTACTGTAGAGACAGAAGCCTGGGAGGAGCTGAGGATATCTCGTGTTCGTGTTTGGGTTGTGAAACCCGTGATTTGGCGAGTAAACTGGGTACATAGTCGGTAGCTAAGCTCCCCTTCACGGCTGTTGACGTTACCATGAATGGAACCGAATCCAAGAAACTAGGTTCTCTAAGAATGTTTGAATTCTACGAAATACCGTAGCTAAGCCGTTTATGCTTATAACAATACCATAGCCGCAAAGTTGAATTCTGAATGCTACTACATAATTTATCTGTCAGTTTTAGGTTTCTTTCGAGAAAATTTTGTAAAGATTGTATAGCAAATGCAATAAACTCCTTTCTTGGTGTTTTTGGACGGTTTGCACCGCCAAGTGATCATCTCCCAATACATTTATGTCCCATGAGCGTAATTTCATAGGTGTTCGTAACAGGGCAGTACTTTACTTTTCCTGTGTTGAGCATCTCGCTATGTACTGCTACAACGGAGTGCCAAATCAACCAGTGCATGGTTTCATAAGCGGTGAACTGAACAAACGTTGTGTGGTTGTCTGCGTTCTGTAGGTGGATGGTTTGCGCGTGACGAAGAGCGCCAGGGCGATTTGCTTGCGTTTGTCTCTGTCGAGAAAATATCTGCTACTTCGCCGACGCCTACGCTTGTCTCGCAGTCGCAACAACCTCTTCAGTTCACCATGCCATTTGGTTCCCGTTTCTTTCTGTGTGTGTAGCCGCATATCGCTTAGTACCATAGGTGCGATTGGGGGGGGGGGGGTTACCGGGATTTCCTTTCCGGATACCCCCCTCGGCCTCCCCCCCCCCCTTAAAAATTTTCGCTGCAGACCCCCCCCCCCCCCCCCCCCCTACCCAGAGGAAACCGGAAAAAGTAAGGAAATTTTCCCAAAATCAGTCCAAAATTGGTCAAAATTTTCGCCTGCGGCGCTATTTTTGCGCATTTTTGGCCATTTTCTATGAAATTCGCGCCATCATACAGCAAAAATAGCTAATTTTTGGCACTTTTAGGTATATTTGTCTACCCCCCTCCCCCCATTTTGAGCCGATCAGGAAACGGATTCCTGATCCGGAGACACCCCCCCCCCCCCCCCCAAAACCCAAAGATCCCTCCTGGCCCAATTCTGGATCGCACCTATGCTTAGTCGTGTGTACTAAACGGGTTCCCTCCTTCCTTGTCGTTGTCGGCCAAACCTTAGGTGTTGTAATGTGTGGAGAGTGGAGTGCGATGTGTTGTGTCTAGAGATGCCCGCGATTGTTGTAAAGTGTCGGGCCGTAGTACTGCTACTACTGCTGTTTCGTCCGAAGTGTGACATTATTTCCAGACAAGCAAAACTCTTCTCTTGGACGTCACGCTTCATTTTGACAAGGCGAAGAAAGTCTCTTATTGAATCAAAGAGAACCACGAGAGAAATCAATCCGAGAGTCGGCATCGTGAAGAAAGCGGCGGATCAATCGAGTGCCTAGGAAATTGAACCACAGAGATAGCTAGAGGGGCCAGCAATCATGGCGACGCAAGGTCCAGCGGATCAACCAGAATTCCCCAACAGATATCCGTTGAATCGACAGTCTTCCGGTGAGTGTTCAGTTTGAATTTGAAGTTAGGATATTCTGTCTGTTTCCAGCATGGATAATAGAGAATTCACCAAAAATGCGATGCGACCGTTAAGTGCGAATGGGATTGGTGGACGGGAGGGGCAGGTTTGCACTGTGCGTAGGCTTGTGTGTGGCTGACGGCTGTCGTCACACAGTGTTGTACAATGTATGTGCAACAGTAGATCGATCAATCGATGGCCTTTCGCGTCTCCCCCTCCACTTCGCTGCCTCTTCAGGTGATCAGACCAGTTTGCACTTCACGACACCTCACGTGGCAGGCGGCGGGGGCGGCCAGGGCCCCAGGCACTCCAATCGGGGCGGCTACCGCGGGGGAGGCGGCGGCGGCGCCAACTACAACGGTCAGCAGCAGCAGCACCAGAGACTTCCCCACCAGCAGCAGCAGCAGCAGGCGCCGCCGCACGCCATGGCCATGGGCACGGTGCAGCAGCAGCCGCCGCCCCAGGGACACCCCCAGCAGCAGCAACAGCAGCAGGCCTACAACCCCATGATGAACGGACAGGCGACGCGCTTCCAGCTGGTGGCGGGTCCGGGTCAGGTTCCGCCCCGGGTACCGGCATTCGCGGGCCACCTGGTGGGGCAGGGCCAGCCGTCAGTCTTCCAGATGGCGCCCCCGTCAGACGTCCAGATGCAGGTGACGGCCTTCGCACCGCCCACGGGCTTCGCCGGCGCCGCAGCCGCCGGACAGGTGCCCGGACAGCCCTCCTTCTACCCGCAGAACGCCGTGGCCAACCCTCAGTACCAGACGGCCCAGATCTACGCGGTAGGCGGTGGAGGGGATGCTCTTACCGACGCGTGTGTCACACTCCTCAAATCATAGTTGCGATTGGTCGGCGAGGGGAGAGGAGGGGTCCAGAGGGCCAATAATCGAATTCCAAAACTCCTCAGCAGAGAAACAGTATAAAACGGCCAAAGACGGCCGCAAACCCCTTCGCCATAATTTGATGAAACATGCCGTGAAGTGACTCAAAAACGTTCGAGAATAGCGCCGCAGGCGACAAGTGCTTTCCAATTTTCAGGTTGTTTTTTAGACTTCCCAAATTTTTGTTCAATTGTCGGTCGGTGGGGTGAGTGGGACGTTCCAGTTGGTCCTGGCAAGGGGGAGTGGGGTGGGGTAACTACCCCCCCCCCCCTCCCGGCACGTATTATAATATAATCAGATGCGTCTTTCATCTACTTCCCATTCACTTGTCTCCAACATTCAGCCGTATCAAGGTCCTCCGGTCGCCGTCCCCGTCTACAGCGCCTCTCAAGTAGGCTACACGAATCCGCCGCCCGGTCCCATGTGGGCAATGACCGCCCCGCCTGGCGCCGCCGGCCAATACATTCCACAGGCCATACCCGCACAGGTGTGTACTCGAGTCGCCAAAATTAGAACTGATCTGGGTTTGCGGACGGTTGTGTAGGGAGCTCTGAAAGCGGCATTCCGACTTCGTAAGCCATGGATTGTTCACTGTGCAAAATCCGAAGTCTATGTCTTACGCATACTTGTAGGTAGCCAATGGGATTTTGTGAGCATTTTTTTCGAGCCTTTTAATAGCTATTGCTATCGACTGCAAGAGTTAGAACGTTTGGTTCTCGAGAAGTGGCGCTCACTCACAATTTTTAAATTTTGGTCAAAATTCGCCTACTGGCGCACCGCCCCCTCCACTTGATCGCGAGATATCGCAGCACAAAGGACGTGGGGATTTGTTTTCAGCAAATGCCGACGACGGTTCCTTATCAGCCGGGCCCCACGGCCACTCCTCCTCCCAGCATGACGTCTGCGATGCAGATGCAGCAACAGCAGGCGCAGGCCCCTCCCCAGCCTCCAGTGGTGACCTCGCAGAGCGCCGTCTACGGCCAGGGAGGCGCCGGCGCCTATACCCAGCAGCACCCCATGGGACAGGAAGGCCTTCAGTCCTACAAGAGCCAGCATCCCCTCTGGGTTCCTCCCACATCGATGCCGCCGACGACGACGACGGCCGCTTCCGTGGTAGTCTCTGGAGCGGCGGCGGCGGCGGCGGTGGAGTCGCCCTCTCCCCTGCAGCCGGGGCAGCAGGTGCCCGAGGACCCCAAGCAGCCGGCCGGCGTCCCCTTCCAGCCGCCCCCTGTGGCACAGGCGCCCTCTCAGCAGCAACAGCAGTCGATGGCGAGACAGCATCATCAGCCTCGGGCGCGCAAGATGCTCGCCATCGTCAACCCGGAGACTGAAGAAGTGGTTAACCAGAGACAACTGGAGGAGGCCAAGGCCGAGGAGCAGCAGGCGCAGCAGCAGCAACAGCAGCAGCCGCCGCCCAGAGTCGCCTCCAGCGGCGGAGCGTACGGTAGTTCCAGAGAGCCCTCGCCCATGGTCGTCGTAGCGGCGCAGCCCGGCGCGCCCAGTCCCGCCCTCTCGATGGGTTCCAGCGCCTCTGGGAAGCCTTCGTCGGTGCCGCCGCCCATGACCGAGCAAGCGCTCATGGCAGATGTGCCGCCTAGGGAAGCGTCCCAGCCCCCAGAAACGGGTTCCGTAATGGGAGCGCCATCGGAGATCCCTCCTCCTGATAGGAAGTTCGAAGTGCCCAGCTCAGACCATGCGGACGGCGGCGCCCTTCAGCCGCCGCTTCCCCCTCTGGGAGCTGCTGCCGACATGCAGACGCAAGTACTGGCCAGTCTGGGTGGGTGTCTTTCGATGTTCGTCACTTGTTCAATGAAGGTGTAGCGTTTTATGCGTACTCGCACTGTGGCTTCCCATTTAGGAGGGCCAGCGAGTCCGGCGATCCCATCCTCAGCAGGGGTGGACATCAAGAGGCCGGCCACCTTGGGCGGCGACCAGACGGCGCCCCTGGCTGGCTCCAGTCCCGGCAACGTCTCCTTCGCCGACGAGACGCCATCGGGGGGCGGCGCCGACATCGGAAATATCGTCTTCGCTTTCGACAGCGCCACTGCCACCCCCGCCAAACCTTCTGCCGCCGTGGAGAGGAGAGAAGAACCCTCGGTTGTGGTCGCCGCACAGCAACAGCCTCTGAGGAAGTCGCCTTCGCCCGCGCCGCCACCGGCCGAAAAGGAACCACAGCCCGCCGTGGAAAAGGAGGAGCAACAGGTTGGAGGAACGTCGGTGCATGCTACCGTGTAGACGATATCTTTGAGGCTGTAGTTAATATGATCGTTACGGAATCGAGCGCACAATGAAATGCATACTGTTTGCAGGCGGAGGTCGTCGTGCCCAGCGCTCCCGCCGTGGAAGAAGCGGAAGAGCCGGCGGTGCCCAAGGTGGTCTTCACCCAGGGTGCTCAAGAGGAGACGTCGGCCACTCCGCCCATTGCCCCTCCACCAGCAGCAACAGCACCCGAAACAGTTGCACCAGCGCCCGTGGAGCAGCAGAAGCAGCCGCCGGTCCTTCCGGTCGCCGAAGCCGAGCCGCAGCCAGAAGCGCCACAGACGGAGACGCCCAAACAGGACTTGGAAGAAGCGACGACGCCTGCGGCGACGGTGGTGGATCAGTTCCAGAAGGCCAAGGAGCTGCTGCAGAAACTGCGTCAGCTGGAGCCGCCGGCATCCGATCCCTCAATGGAGCACGTCTTCTCTAGGTTCGTGAAATGTTCTCTGTGTGGCGTGTGTCGTAGTGTCGCCATTTGTGTTGTCATTAGTGTCGTTGTCATCAGTGTCACCGCCTATTCTTCCTCCCAGGGAGCTGTTCATGTTCGTGGGCGAGGAGCTGAACCCCTTCAACAAGCTGGGGCCCCACTGGCGCATAACGGCGCCCGACGTCGATCCCCTCCTCGCGAACGTCTTCGTCTCGCCCGAGGAGCGCAAGAGGGGACAGGAGAGGAACGCCGCCGCCGCCGCCACCATGCCCGTGAGTCGCTCTTCTTTTCTATTGGTCGACTTCACTCGGAATTAGAGCGATCGGAGGTCTAGAGTAGGTACTTTCCGAATAGAAAGTGCTCGTGGTGCCAACCATTCTGCAAGTCCCATGGTTTGAGACGATGGCGGCGTCCGAAAGACTGAGAATTCTGAACGGACTGAAGGTCTGAAAGACCGCTAGCGCCTATTGAAAGCGCTTCGTTCGGGCGCTTGCGCCGCCCGCTGCGCTTGGCCCAGTTTGAGCAGAATTTCATCCGAGTGTACTGTTTCTTTGTGTGATCGCATTTTGTTATCGAATAACTTTTGCGAATCGTAGGCAAGATAAGCGAAACTTGGCACAATTTTTGTTACGAATCGGTTTCGTCATATTTGCTTCACGAAGGCCCTGTTGCCGTTTCCGCCTTGACGCTTCCCTTGTCTGTGGCAGAGGACGCGCAGCTCCGTGGGTGGATTCTCGCTCGAATGGATGCCCTCGTCCGGTGCGCTAGCAACGCTTCCCAGGAACCAGTCTTCGCGCGCCTTGGGGTCACGCAAGGTATCCATTCAGCCAATGACATTTTGTTCGCCGGCGCCTAGCGCTTCGCGACCTTCATGCCTCTCTTGCGCTCCATCGCTTGGTCCTCTCTCAGCCTTACCACGGCGGCCGCCACTCCATGCATCGGGATCAGCAACAGCAACAGCAGGTGCCGGCGCCGCAGCCGATGAAGATCGAGAGGACGGTCGTCAAGGAGGAGCTGGGAAGGAAGGCCGAGAACGCCTTCAAGCCGCGCAGCAAACTCTTCGCCAACATGTCCGAGGAACAGGTGACGACGCTGTTGCTTCTGTTGAAGTTGATGAGAATGATGATGAACAGTTCCGCGCTAGCTCCACGGAATCGTTAGGATGAAGAGTGTGTGTGTGTCACTGCAGAGTTCAGCGTACGGCCGATATTCGCGCCATTCGTGTTTGAGAGACCATTATTGTTGAAGTGCGTCCTACGAAAGGTACAGTAGGATTGACGTCCACCCCCCATTTGCAGTTGCTGAAGAAGAAGACGCGCGGCCTGCTGAACAAGATCACGCCGCAGACCTATGAGGCGCTGATGAACGACTTCCTGGAGTTGGCCGTCAAGAACGAGGACCTCCCGCACATCATCGACGTCCTCTTCGAGAAGGCCGTCGACGAGCCCACTTTCTGCGGCATCTACGCGTCAGTTACATTTGATTGGCCAGTCGACACTCTGTAACTCACCGCTAGGGAAGGCGTAGCGACGTGAGACCGTGCTGAGACTGAGGACGATGCCCTCTATCACACCTCCAAACGTTGCCGAAAATTTGAGCGAGATCCTTCCACCCAAGTTTGCAGCACCATTACATGAGTCACGATGCTCCAATCCGGCACATCTTGACTCCAGTTCATGGACTGCAATTGTTGAATATTTTGGCCAAATCGGAGAACGTATACAAGAGATATGGGCCGGCAAGGAGCGCTGGCTTCTTACACTGTATGCGTCTTTAAGCTACCCCTATGTATGCAGGTCGATGTGCAAGGCGAAGGTGGACCAAGACCTGTCTGAGAGCAGCAACGTGTCGGAGTTCCGCAACAACCTGCTGAAGCGCTGCCAGCAGACCTTCGAGACCAAGGAACACGACGACAAGGTCAAGAAGCTTCAGGAGGAGATCAAGGAGTTGGAGGACGACCAGGTCTCTTTTTCTTCTCTATCTGGCAATATGATCGCCATTTGTCTACAACTTCTTTTTCACGTGAGATCGTCTTGCCGCAATGGAATCTTTCCTCCCATTGTGCACTGGATTACCCACGGCCACCACTTGTTACACACGTGCAGCTGTCGGATGTGGCAGCAAAAAAGGCGTTTGTCTCATGTGAAGCGAAAAGTCGGCAAAGCGACTTTTCGTGGTTTATTTGTTCTCAAGCTCGACTTTGACATGCTGTTGTATATTCTGCACAGCTGGGTATAGACTATGCAAAATGTCAAGGCTTCTAATATTGTGTTGTACAGTTTCACCATTGCCGGCTGCATTAGTTAGCTCATCCAACAACCCAGTGCTAAAAGTGTTGTCAGAAAAGTGCGTTTGCGCTTTCAGGCGGACAAGAAGTTCAAGTCCGAACTGCTGACCGAGACGCTGGCCAAACAGAAGCGTCGGACGCTGGGCAACATTCGGTGGGCCGTGAAACGTTGTTGTCTGTTTCTTTTGCTTCTCAATAGAGCGGGAGTATAATTGCAGCTTCGTGAGCGTGCTGTACCAGTACGGGCTGCTGGTCCACTCCGTGATCCACTACTGCATGGGCTTCCTGCTGACCAGCTTCCAGCAGTCATACGCCGTCGACGTCGTCGACGAGGAGACGCTCGAGTGCGCCGTCAAACTCCTGCAGGACGTGGGAGGTATTGACAGATTGAGCAGTGGATCTTGCGAAGACAGACCACCCCCACCCAATGTCATACTTTCCAGAAGGGAGAGTGTTACGTAATACGCGTGTTGCGTGGGAGGGGAGGGGAAGGAATGATTTTGGGAGTTTTTGACCATGACAATCGTCCGTTCCCTGGAAGTAGGGTAGTCAACGCAGGTATTCTGATGGGCGCACACAAAACAGATTTCGGCGACGGCGCACAGGCGCTATGCGGAACATCTTAGCGAGGAATGCAATCCAATCATTCGTTGCCTACGGGAGCGGCGAACTTTTCCCTTCACCACTCTGTCATCACTTGTTGTCCTGTTCAGCGAAGCTGTTGGCGGACACGACGGAGAAGCCGGTTCACCCTCGCTACGTCCCCGAGGTCTTGGATCAGTACGTGGCGGTGCTGACGCAGCAGCTGCCCAACGTCTCCAACAGAGTGCGCTTCATGATCGAGGACCTGCACGACCAGCAGAAGGTTGCCTTTGCTTTCTTGATGCTCTGATCATCTGCATGAGTGGGGTATACCCCACCCACCCCCCCCTCCCCCCCCCAGCCGTGACCAAGTGGAACGATACGAGGTGTTTGGTTTTTGTTGCCCGAACCCCACACCCCCCCCCCCCCCCCCCTCTCCCTGACGGCTGAACATCCAAGAAATTTTCCGAGAGTCAGCTTACTGGTTATCAAAACGTTCGCCTGCGGCGCTATTTTTGAGCGTTTTTGAGATTCTAATGTATTTTTTCGTGAAAAGTGAACGAAATTAGGCCATTTGCCTCTATTTTCGGGCAATTTGAGAACTCGGGTTTTCTACAAGAAGACTCTGATGCAGGGTTACCAAATTTCAGAAATGGAAAAAGTAACACACAAGTTTTCATAAAAATTTTCACCTGCGGCGCAGTATTTTTTTGATGCAATGTTGTACTATCTTGATTTGCTGCATCCGCTATTGAGCTAACACCAATATTTATGTGTAAAGGTGCAAATTTGCTTCAAAATAGCGCCGCAGACGACAATAATCAACAATTGTGGGCGTTCTCGACACTGCATTGCTCTAAAATTGTACCGCAGGGCAGGGAGAATGTTTTGCCGATTTCAGTCTTTTCCATTAGAAAATTGCTCTGAAGTTGCGCCGCATGCAAGCACTTTTTAGCTCAGATGTGCACGCTGAGGTATTTGGGTACTGAAATCAGTACACCTCTAAAAAGTGGTACAAAAGTAGGCTACTAGTACATCTCATAATAATGCAGTAGGTAGTACGTCTGGTAAGCCTGCTCTGATGTCGTCTGGCGCATTGCAGGCCAATTGGGAGAAGCGCAAGAAGGACGAGGGTCCCAAGACCATCGCCCAGATTCACCAGGACGCCGAGATGGACAGGTGAGACGGCAGGAAACTGGGAATTGGGATTTGCGATTCAATACAATAAGATGTGATCAATTGTTCAGACTCAAGAAGCAGATGGAGACGGACGCGCACTTCGAGGGCAAACGGGGCGACGGCGGCGGCGCCGGCCGGCGCGACTACAGTGGGCGCGGCAGTCAGTCCAGGTTGGAGGGACAAAATCCAGTTCTGATGATGTGCCGTAGCTTCACGCTTCGTTCAGCGTATTCGCGGCCGGTTCTAGGTACAGCGGTCGACCCTCCCTCCAGGAGAGGGGTGTCTCCCAGCAGGGGGCCAGAGGCAGTAGGGGCGGTGGAGGGGGCGCCGGCGGCGTGGGTGAGGATGGCGGAAGAGGGGGAGTCCCCACTCAGCCCCTTCCCCAGAACGTCCAGCAGAAGATCGAGACGAATAGAAACGCGGCCAGCCTCATACAGGTAAGGTACTAAGAAAACTTCAGTATGACACTCATTATGCGCATTAGCACTACGACAGTAATAAGTTGTCCTCCTCCTTCTAAGCGTTTCTTGCCAGTCCCACTTGTCAATCTGGCTAGGTACACCACTGATTTGTTTTTGGAGGAATTTTCGATGACATTTCGGTAACTGGCAGTGGCGTCGCCTTTTTCCTGTGCCGACGCGCGTCATAATAGGCAGGTGGTTAGTACTCGATGCTTTAGAACGACCCCACGGCCATCACCTTGGGTCCAACGGGGGCCCGTTTCGGTTGGGGCAAGGGCGCCGGCAGAGGTCAAATCTCGCTCGATGGCACCAGCGGTCAACCCGGCGGCGGCGGCAAGGGTTCCGCCTCGTCCGAGCAGCCCGCCAGAGGCGACTACAAGCCGCCGCCGGCCTACCAGGCGCGTAACAGTTACGGCAGCGCCTACAAGGGCAAGAAGGATGGCCGGTCGGGCAGAGGCTCGGCCGGCGGCGCCGGATCCGGCGCGGGTTCGAGGTGCGTCTTTGTCGCTATGCAAGGAAGCGGTCGAAGTGTTTTTGGCTTCAAACTGGCCGGCCGTCGTTCAGGAACGCGTCGAAGCCTTCCAGTCGCGAGCCGAGCGCCAGCGGCCGCTATCAGCAGCAACAGCAGCAGGCGCAGGGCGCCGACGACGGCGGCAAGAGCTCGGCCGTCGACCTCACCCGCTCCTTCTTCCGCACGCCCAGCGCATCGGAGGAATCGCAGTTGCCAGCGACGACACATTCCAAGACCGCCACCGTCGGTTCCGTGGAGCAGCCCTCTTCCTCGGCAGCGCCCGTGGTTGGCGACGAGAAACCCCTGGAAGCGACGCGCTCGGCGCCGGCGCTCCAATCGGCCGACGACAAGGCCTCGGAGGACGCCGGCACTCCTTCTTGCTCAGTGGAAGAGCAGTCGGCGCCGCCGCAGAAGACGCCGGCGGCGGAGGACGTCGTCTCGGTGGAACCGGACTCTTCCTCCCGCGAATCGTCGTCTTCGACGGACCCTTCCTCATCGACGCCGCCTGATGCGGACGACGAGACCTCCAGAAGTGGCGACGGCGACGCCGCCTTGTCACACTCCACCGTCGCCGCAACCGACGCCAAAGAGGAGACGGAAGAGAAGAAGTTTGAGGAGGTCGCGGCGCAGTCGGCGGACGTCGACGTCGAAGCTGGAAAGCCGACGACGGAGGACAGTGCGCCAGGCGTAGAGCCAGAGGCGGCGGCGGCCGAATCAGAGTCTACGAAGGAGCTGGAAGGGGAGGACGCGAAGCTGAAGATGGAGCTTGGCCGTCTGGTGACGGAGGCGCAGAGGTCGGAGAACGCCGACGAGGCCATGGAGGCGATCGTGGCCAACTACTCCCAATTCGTGCGCGACAGCATCGCCTTCAAGTTCGCCCTGGCGTCAGTCATTGCCAAGCTGGTGCTCAAAGGTGCGCCAATGACCACTGTACAAGTTCCCCTTGAGTAGACTTGAAGTTGAAGTATCTAGTAATCTAACTCAGCCTAACCTTTGACGTAGATTTGGAGGTTGGTCAGGAGCGCCCAAGCCTTACTGTAGTACTAATTCTCACCAGTTTACCAACCTACTGTAGCTACTGCACCTCGCGCCTTGCCCTCTGTATCATCAGTAAGTGTTACGTTCGTACCCTCTCAGGCGGCGACGACGGCGAACAGGAGGAGGACGATGAGGGCGAGGGTTTCGACCCCTCAGACCTGGCCGTGGGCAGCGTCCTCTCGAAGATCCTGCTGCGCTTCGTGGGAGACAACGAGGCCGTGTCGCTGCTCGACGCCTTCGCCAGCCGCATTCAGACGCTGGCCTTCCCCAAAGGTGCCGGATAGGATACAGTAACTCTGGTGTTTTTGGCGTCATAGGTAGGTCCCTACAAGCGTCTAGACGTGTCCCCCCCATCTCTGTGTTGCAGATCAGTTCGTCAATCTGCTGGGCGTGTTGAGCGACAGTAACATCGTATCCAGAGAGGGCATCCAAGGATGGGCCGAGAACAGCGAGCAGCAGAATCAGTAGGCAGAGTTTCCCTTTGCCAATGAGTATTGGGAAGTATCGCACTAGTGAGATACAGAGTTGAAAGGTTTTCTTGGGCCAAGCCGGCACTCACAGAGTACCGTAATCCAAAAGCCAGTCGAATGGGGCGAAGCGGTATTGTCATGTACGTAAGAAATCCTCCAATAAGCGTCCCCTCTATGGGTGGGGCGCCTATTGGAGGAAATACGGTAACTTTTCTAGTTCGTACGGCGATGCGCATTTTCCACTACCGTTCCAGATACGGCATGATCCTGATGGACGCCGGCTTCCGCGAGTTTCTCAAAGGACAACTGATGGAGCAGAGCTAGTAGGGCGCGCTTTGGAGAGCTCTACCTTCCCTCCTTCCTTCCTTCCTTCTCTTTTTTGTTCGCGTGAGGTTGTTTTCCCCCCTTTGTTGGTTGGTTTTTTGCGCGCGCGCTCGCTTGCGACTTGGTTCTTGGTGGGGCGGTCGTCATACATGCATTGCTGAGTACGGTACAGTCAAAGAGAGAGAGAGAGATGGTCTATTGCCCGTGTGTCGGTTGCGTCGTTTCATTTTTTTCTTGCGTGTTCTCTCTCCCGCGTGGTCGCGTGGTCCTTCGGTGCGTGGCGCGCGCGCTCGTTGTTTTGGGGGGAAGGTATACGGTACGTCGTCTTGTTTGTTTTTTGCCGCTCCCGTCTGCCGCCGGTCTGTCTCTCTTTCTCTCGTGTGTGTGTACGTACGTACACTACATTCGTTAGTCTCATTATCGCATCTAAAATCGGGCGAGAGTTGGGTGGGAATGGCCGGAGTTCTACTAAGGTAGTCGTGCGTACACGGTACCCCTACTACAGTACCCTGCCCTTCCGCACACTACTACCAGATTGTTTCCTAATAAGTTGTGTGTTCCTCGCTCGCTCGCTTCTTTCGCCTTTCACTGTTGCGGAATGACGGTACACAGAATATTGCTCCTCCGATTCAAGCGCCTCCTACTGTCCTTTGCCTCTTCTATTCCGATTTTTATACGTCTCCAATAAGCGGGCGGCAAAGGGTTGTTTAAAATTAACTTCCTCGATATGCTGGATTTGTTGCTGTGCTGCAGGGCCTCCATCTCTCACATTTTATCTGTTTAGTGCTTTGCTCCTTGCTTCTTGGGGGCCCTCGGCTTCACGGCGCCAGGAAGGCATGGGGTGTTTCGCTACTAAAGGTTTTCAGGGCGGGAGAGTCGACCTATCATCGAGGAATTCCTGGGTGGAGCCGGAGGAGGGGGGGGGAGGGGGGGGACGAGGGGGGGAAGTTTTTCAGTTATTGTCCGGGGTTCCTCTACTCTACTTCCGCTACTTGTGATGAGAGAAGGAAACCATTGGGAGCGGCAAATTGCCATTGGTGTTTGGACCACAACATATTATTCATTACCACAGTATTCATAGCGCAAGCAGATAATAGATACGAAGCATGACCGCAACGCGAATGGAGCGCAATGTAATCGTGTTGCGCCGCGGAGCCGAAAACAACACTAGTAAGAGAGAGGCGGAGAATGAACGGTGCTTGTGCATGTGACCGTTGTCCCAAATTGTACAGGGTGTAGTGCAGCCAACGCAACGGACGACACGATTTGTTACGCTAATGGGCAGGTAGCGCGCGGCTACATGTGTACCTAGGTTTTACTGGGAATTTCGACAACGTTGATCGCGCGCAAAGAAACAAGCGAGCGAGAGAGACCCAGACCCGTCCATATTGCACGTTTGGGGGCACAGTTGAAGTGAGACGACGCCTTCTGACCGACTTGGGAAGGGCGTCGACGGCAGGGCTTAGTCGTCGGAGGGGCCATCGAAAATGCTGAAACGCGCAACGGCTAAGTGTTGACAGCAATCCAAACAATAGTAGAAACACAGATCGTTGACTAACAGGTTAATGATGGCGTCCTCGAAGTCCTGTCGCTCGGTGGTGATGCGCCGGCTGGCGGCGTCGAATCAGGGCACGAGTCCTCCCACCGTGGGGGCGGGCGACTCGCACTGCAGGGGGTCCTCCACAGCGGGGAGCGCACCGCCTCCTCGGCCCAGGGCGTGGAAGCCCCCTTCCTCCTTCCGCCGTCGCCGGACGAGGCGTAGAACTCGAGCAGGGCATTCCGACTGGGGAACAACCTGGGACAACAGCAGTAGCTGCCGTCGATCGCCGAATCGCGAATAGGAACAGATGGCACGATTGGCGCCCAGTCGGCTCATACTCGGTAGTTTTGATGACAACGCGGGACGGGAGGGGGTGGGAAGGGTTGGTCGGCGCATTCAGGCGCTCACTCTTTCCTGAGCGCGTCCTTGAAGGCGTTCCTCTCCCACTCCCAGTAGTCGACGTCGAGCATGCCCTCGTCGGCGCTGAACTCTTGGTAGTCGTCGGGTTTTTTTTTTTTTTTTTTTTTTCAGTGCAATGTTCTTTTTCAATCGCGCAGACATGATTGATAGTGAGCGAAACGACTGACCTTTTATACTAATTTGTACACCACAGTGTAGCTGTCAGGAAATATCTTTGATCGCAGTCTCATGTCTTCTGAAGTGTCTTGAGTCAGATCAATCAGCAGGTAGGAGTAGGGCTCTGAAGTAGCATCATTGAACGCTTTCAGGAATGCCTTGCTCCTGTTGGGGTAGAGCTGGCGAGCTAGTGTGGCAATCTGTAGCTTGTCTCCTGGTGACTTGAACAGCACGATGTAGTTTGTGTTCAGTCGGGCAGTCTTTGTGTTGGCGTAGTAGAGATTTTGAACTAGAAATATGCAGCTGCAGCTGAAGTGGTGACAGTACTTGCTGAAGACGGCATTGAGCAGAGGTGACTTGGAGCATTCATCCATCATGTCATCCAAAATGATGAGTTGGGGTTGGTTGAAGTTCTTGAGGTCATCCACATCTGGGAGACCTTCACATGGAGTGACGTAAGGTGGGAACTGCTGGAACATGGGCTGCCACACACCATAGCAGTACAACACTCTCTTCGGCATAACAGTTACCATGTGAGGTAGGTTCTGCAATAGCTTCATCACCCATTGCGTTTTGCCTGCCTGAGACGGCCCACTCACGCACATTGAAAAGGGGTGACGGAAACGAGTTTCGACCTCCATAATTGTGGCTAGTGGTCGATTGCGATGGCACTATTTATAACCATCCAGGCAGGAGGGTATAAAAGGGCTGCCCGATATCAACCTCTTTACACTTCAATTGTCATTATGGCGAATCACTGCAATAATAGTCAGGCTTGCCTGATGATGTTCAGTGAGTTTATGAAGCAGAAGGAGGAGGCCAAGGCTAAGGACCAGGCAGTGCGAGAAAGCCATGATATGGCCAAGGATGTTGTGGAGGCTACTGTAGCTGCAGTCAGCGTGGATGAAGTCAAGGATAAGGCTGCAAGTGCTTCAGCAGAGGACAACCCTGCTGTGAAAGGTGAAGAAAAACCGGAAGGTGTGAAAAGCTCGGAGATGAATACCAAGCATATCGATTTTGCCAATAGCCCGGTGGTGATGAGTGTCGTGTTTTGATTTATTTCACGTGCGGAAATGCAGTGATCACAGTGTTGGAGTAGCTGAGAACGACGCGTACGGCGACACACATTCGACCTTGATTTGAAATACCGACCGCACGAGAGAAACACAGTGAAACAATGTAACTCTTAGTATCACTTTTCACCACTTCGCCCTTCTGGAGAACCTCCCGAATGAGGGGTATATAAGGTTCGAAGAATATGCTTCCTACAGCGGCGTGGTCGACGTGTTTCTTCCGCAGGTGTCTGTGACATCGGTCGTGAAGTCGCACCGTCCCATACTTCGACTTGAAGGCCAACATGGAGCGCCTGTTCTGCCAGGCTGTCGCTGAAGTTCTGGTTGAAACGTATCCTGAAGTGAAGCAGAAATTGTTGGCTGTCCCGTTTGGAGAGCTCCATTTGCGAACTTACCGATGCAAGCTTGACAGAGAGAAGGTGCTGACCCACTTCGCCAACTTGACAGCTCTCGACTACCCATTGAAGGAGATATTGGCTCTCTTCACCTGCGACGTCTTTGAAGAAGTCTTCTCCGACAAGACGTGGTGTCAGGCCGTGATACATATTGTCTCCAGCCTTTAAATAGGCAGACTGGTGCATCTCCCTACATCAGAATGGGGGCCAAAGCGTCAAAAGCTGAGTGTGCCGAAGAGGCCTTTTGCCAAGCCTTTGCTCTAGAGGTGCTGTCGCAGAACCCTAAGATGAAAGATTACATTGGATGCAGTTGCTTCAGCGACCATAGCTACAATGCGCTGGAGGGACAGTTCAGCCGGAAGAAGGTGCTCAAACGGACGCTAGACATTGCGAAGACGTCAGGCCTGAAACCGGAAGATGTGATTGTGATACTGTTCAGTGAAGACGATTGTTTCGATAGACTGTTCTCCGATGGCTATTTCCGTCAAATGGTGAAGAATTATATAATTCAGTGATTTCGCTGGGTGTCATGAAACATAGTTCGCACGGGTAGCAGCGATCTGATCGGTGATCGGAAAATGCATAAATATCAGAAGCGACACAATATCCAGTAGTCAAAATGTTCGTCATTTCGCCGGAAGAGCTGTTCTGCCTTGCGTTCTGCAGAGTGGCGGACGAGGCCATGCCAGATTTGCGATTTGACTTGGATCTCTACGCTGTCGACCCTATTGCAACCTACGACAGCCTCAAGCCAAGAATTGCTTCAGGCGAAATCGACCGTTCACTGGTGAT